>JAAAYG020036775.1:0-13904 GCA_009936455.2 Tomocerus minor
GTGAAGATTCACTCTCTGGTTGTGAAGCTTCACTACCCCCGGTTGTGAACTTTTGGTTGTCAAGTTTCCGTATACCTTTCTACGAAGACATTCAGTAAAAAGTGCAGGGACATGACGTCAATGAACATAAACTACAAGTATTCACTTTTAAGTTTGGATAACTTACTTTTGGGTTTAAGAATTTTTCAAACATTTTAAGAAATTTTAAATTATTTTGTTGGACACATTTCATTAATGTTAAAAAATATTTCAGTAATAATATATTAAATCACTATTTACGAAATTTTCATTTATTTTATTGAAAAATTCAATTATTCTAAGACACGTTTTTATCCCTCCTTTTTTAAGCGAGTTAAAATCTGAAAGTCATAAAATGCTCATAAAGTTATAATATATAATTTATCCCATTATGAGTCATTCTGTTGTACTTCGATAGGATGGAATAAGGTAGGTAGATACCTAATAATCTAGAAAAGAAACCCTTTCTCAATTTTATGGTCAGCTCATCCTACGGTTTATCATTCATTGACGACGTTTACATTTTCGAAATCTAATCACTTATTACCCAAATATGTATACATGTGTATACATGACTTATTTGGTAGAAAATTCCAAAGTGTTTAAATTGTAGAGTTAAGAAATATTAGACAACCAAATTCATTTTAATTTATGCTTCCAACTTCCCAGAAATGTTTTTCAAGAGACTGCATATTTAGTTTACACTGGTAAAAACGTTTTTCTCCTATTTCTAATTTTTGCAGCTCTACGTTTTACATTCTTTGCTAGCTTCAGAGTAGTAATATCATTCCGAACTGAGTAAATAATTCGAATAATTATTTTGCTGCGACGGTATTTGTAGGAAGGGATATGGTTCCGATTAAACTTAATGTGTATCCATACCCTTATTTTTAAACTCTATGCACCATGTATCCTCCTGTCATAACATCATTATTATACTAGACCTGTACAATATCAAATGAAGTTAAGCTACCCTTAAAAATTTTAAAATCGTTTGAAGAAACTCACCAAAAATTATAATATAAAAATTAACTGATGAATTTTTCATTTTTCCCCACCTATATTATAAAAATTCCCTAAATGCAATCATTTAATAAAATTGTTTGGGGTTAATTTTCTCCTGTACTATATTTTGTAAGACATTTGTTGTGGCATATCTAGGGCGATTACTGTCTGAGGTGTCATCAGTTTTAATGTCTTGCGAGTCTTGCCCAATAAATATCTAGATGAGTATTGAAGAATTGTATTGAATAAATAAATTGGATAGAAAGGCAAAGTTTGACAGTTTGGACGAGCGGCTGATCATGATCAATGCTTGTTCTATGCGTGAAATTATGAGATGTCGATTATCGATATAGTCGTACTCGTAATAAGAGAGAGCTCTGACACCGCGCAATATTTTGTAGGCGAGCCGAGGACAGTTAGACATCCTCAAAAAATGAAGATGAGATGATGAGAAAAGGAAATCAATTTTTGTATTGAGTCCATCCATCTGCCGCCGCCGGTGAGATTTAATTTATTCCAATCTAAGAGAACAACTCTTCTCAATTACCAATTCTCATTCTCACTCTCTCTCCCTCTCGCACTTCTCAATTTCTCACCATCTCCTCGTGGCCAATGCAGTGAAAAAACTAACAGCCAAGCAATTGAACTAAAAGCAAAGCATAACAGCGATTCTTGCATGACAGCGATTTCGTTGAGAATGATATGTTTCCTTCCACTATTCCACTCATCTTCTCTTTGGGCTCTTCCTCCACAAAATGCAATCAACGGCGACTAGAGAGGTGATATCAACAACGTGAGACTCTTCTTTCTTCACTTAATTCATAGCAGAGACGTCACGACTAATCCGGACATTCATGCAAAAAATATTCAAAATTTGCCCCACCGGGGAAGGGAAAGTTTTTAACAATGCCACATTACCGTGTCTTCAGCCTTTTTCAAAATACTCTCATTAACAATAAAGGTGGACTTAAAACTGTGGGGTTGTGTTACAATATTATATTTGTAATATTATGACATGACACTTTTTTTGAGTTATTATTTTATTGTACATGCAAGAATTGTAAAATTGACTATCATGAAAGCGATTGATGAAAACTAGCAATTCAATTTATGAATTCCACTTCAGATTATTAAGTTACGTAGTTTAAAGAAATGAAACTGTTTAAAAGTACCTAACCCTTTTATTCACAAAAATTTATTGAAAAGGCTTGAATTACTGTCAAATAAGAACGATTAAAAATATACTTTTATCATATATAGTATTAGGTCTATTGGTATCCATTTGAGCCTTTTATACATTTACATTTGACTATTACCTATAGTATGTATGCTGTCTTATTGCTATTTCACTAGTTTGTGTTTGAGTACAGCTTGCTGAGTTTACACGCAGTGTACCTAACAGACAAGTCCAAGTAAAAAGGGGAAAGCAGATTGAGCAGAAAACATTGATTTTAAACTGATTTCGATTTGAGTTGAATCTCATTAGATATTCATTTATTTGGCATTATTATGGAGACGAGCAAAGGGAGGGCCTAGTATCATCGAGCAGATCTAACTTTACAAATATTTTCCTTACTTCTACTAGGTACAACAACAACAACTGCTTTCAACTTTTCGTAGCCATTACGTGCCTACAAAAACATACTTGTTTCATCCTAGCTTCACGAATCTATTTTTTTGCATTGCTCACTTGCTTGTCTGTGAGTTTTCAATTTTTTTAAACGTTTTGCAAGGGTCTTATATTCATCTACAATGTACTGAAAGTCACTGCTTACTGCTTACTACAATTAATAATAAATAATTCCCGTATCAGTCTGCATTTGCAAATTTCCGTTTCACAAACCGGAACGATTGTCACAATATAAAACTAATGATTAAATAGATCTAAATTTTTGGAAATTTGTAAATATACCGTACATTTTGATCATACCAACTTAAATATTATTTTGGAAGTCAATCTAAATTTAAGTTTTGGTAATAAAGACTGTAGTTATATGCTATTTTTTAGTTGAAGTCATCTGACCGTCCTTGCAGCTGGGTTTCATGCAGTCATTTAATCCAGACGTTCCTTTTATGTGAAAAATTGCTTAAATGCGTTTCCCCTTTTAATAATGAAAAATTAAAAGTTTCAATCTCCTTTTCTTACTGAAAAATTAGGACACTTTCCCTTTTAAGTTTACTACTGTTGCGAATGGAAGCCATGATTACAATTAGCCTACCACCCAATGAACATTAGAGTATAATATACAACATCATGTACTATAGATCGTACAGGGAGTAGAACAGCTCCACTCTTTCTATGAGGGAGGTTAATATGCAAAAAATTAAAACATTTTGTTCTTTTCCCATAATTTCAACATGTTTTACGATGTCTGTTTTACAGCATGTGTCTTGCAGGTAGTTTGTTGCAAATCATTCCAAATGGAACAAGGAGAAATAGA
The DNA here is from genome assembly GCA_009936455.2 of Tomocerus minor. Lineage (NCBI taxonomy): Eukaryota > Metazoa > Arthropoda > Collembola > Entomobryomorpha > Tomoceridae > Tomocerus > Tomocerus minor. The sequence continues at coordinate 3,465 of JAAAYG020036775.1, forward strand.
CGAGGACAAAAAACTCACTTTCGACCAAAAAGATTTGAACTTGTGTGTCTGAGAGCGACGTTGTGCATTTTGCATAGAAATAAATACATGGCAATTTTGTCAGCAATTAATATTCATGCGGCGTCTTTCCACCTTCTGACCACCACCACGATGTCATACATCACTCTACATCGTAACTGCTCACCTGAGAATATCTATGTTTTTCTGTAATTGAAAAACTGAGCAGGGTAACTACCAACTAGATACGCTCTCTTTATATATCACTCTTAGGTAACCGGACCTTGCTTTAGTTCCGGTATCATCAATTTTACAACGACTCGCGAATTTTTCATTCATCATCACTACTATTTCACTGTCAATTATAATTATACAACTCATGTCACTTATCCTGCTGTAAATAATTTTGTATTGCAGAAGTTACTCTGGCTTTGGCTTTATAATTTACCTATATGACTATTAGAATTTTTTGTTGATATTAATACCTATATATTGTTATTTAAACATCCTGATTTACATTCGGATGTTTTAACGACCTCATAGAGGGTACTTGCTTGCGTGCTTTTAAACTAATAAACTAATAAATATATTTATAACAATTACAATGTTAACTGCTTTCACCTTGCGAACAGGCAACACAACATACGTGTAAATGGGCAGAAGTTAGTCCTTTTGTTGCAAAATTATTTATAGTGAAAGTAAAAATTATTTATTTTTCGGACTTTGTTCAAACTTTCTGTTTTCCTAAGTTTAAAATTAAGGATACTTTTATGTTACCGACAGTTGTCATCCAGTTTCCTGCAAATCTTATGCCACTTCTAGTTTAGAACATAATTTATTTCCAAAACTAATTTAATGGATTTTATTTAAAACTAACGGCAAGGCTTAACTGAAAGCTCGCACTAGTAAGGCAACCCTGTACACAGTTTCATGGAAAATCAACGCGGAAGAGTGCGTTAATGATTAACGGGGTGATCAAAATAGTAGTATTAGAACCCAATATTTAACATTTGGTGGAAGTATTAACCAATAAATTATACCTCAAATGTTTTAATTTTGGTAGAAGCAGTCTCTGATATTTTAAATTATAAACCGTAGTTCACATTTGATAAAAGCAGTTTGTAATATTTTAAACTATGAAGCGTAGTTCTCATTGATAAAGGCAATTTCTAATATTTTAAACTACATAACGTGGTTAACATTTGATAGCAGCAGTAAAATATACTTACAGTAATTGAAAGGTAGAAGCAATGTTTTTCTTATAACTGCCAGAACTTATGGAGGCATAGAAGCTGTAAGATTTGCATAACAATTTGTTTCACTATTAAATTGTTTGATAGAAGCGGTACCAATATTTTTATTCTACTTTTCAAACAATTATTAGAAACACAATACTTATTTTGATATACTGATGATAAAAAGTGAGCGCGCGTTATCTCGGTAACCTGTGGGCCGATTAGGCCCATTTTGAATAGGGTTCTTTATGGGTCCATATACTGTGTTTATGCATAGTTTGGTCAACCTCTGTTGATGCGTTCTAGAGTTATCGTGCTAACAGACGTTCGTACGTACGGGCAGAATGTGTGATTCCATAAGCTCTCCTAGGGCGAGCTAAAAAACACTGCTACTACCGTATTTTGGTGGCATAAAATGATTACTTTTTCCACAAAATGTTAAAATTCAATTAAAAAATAGAAAAAGTGCTTCTATACTATTCAAACACCATATAATTCATACTGTGCCTATAAAATGTTTAATAATTAAATGATATAAAATATTGTTTTTTTACTCCAAAAATCAAATGTCAAATCAAATAGTACTACAAAAAATTTAATACTGCTTCTAATCATTATTCAGAAAATTGGTACTCAACCGAGTTGATTTTCTATTTAAGTTGGCAAATGTCCTTTTATGTGTACATTTGTCTTCAAAGTTGTTTACAGGGTAGCCCTACTATATACTAGGGCGAGCTTTCTGTTACGGCTTTCAGTTAGTTTTTTATTAAGATTACTTTTTTGAAAAGTTGTCAAGTTGACATTTGAGTAATTCATATGACCGTATTCTGTCGACTTCAGAATTTATGGAAAGAAAGAAGTTAATAAAAAGAAACATCCATGTCACTTTCGTATTGTATATTCATCAATAGTGTTTATTATTTCGCATATCTTATTTGAATCGTCATTTTGACTTTTGAGGAAAAATGGAGCAGAAATTACGCCTGTAAAACTAAAAAATTAATCTAAATCTTTATTTATGAGCACATTTCGGAAGTGTGCTGCGGTTGGTTAGTCTACGATTATGGTATGCCGATAATTACATTTCTCTCTGATATTGGCATATCAAGAGTCTAATTACGATTGATTATCCGTGGACCCTCTTTGGGTGGTCATTGTGTAATAGATCGAGTATCAGTTTACAAAACTAAAGGAGATCGGAAAGCAATCTTTCCCTGTTTTCGTTTCCTCCACTAATTGAAACTTGATTCTCAACTGATTTGGAATTAGTTTTTACCCGTTTAAGGAGTTTGTTAGCCAAATCCACGATGTAGCTTGAAGTCTAATGGGATTTAGCTTTCGATCAATTATAATTTAGTAGCTATTGCCTTTAGTGCCTATTGGGGAGGTGTGCCGAGTGCCATAGTCTGGTGTAGCTGTACATTTGGCCTTCTCTGCAAGTAGCCGTGTAGAGTCAATTCGCTAATTCTTCATCTCTTGGAGGCGAGTCATAAAAATTTACATTTACATGGCAGCATTCACATTCAATGAAAATGCCCGCGGTATTTCTGATAAATTTCCTGACTACCACAATTTGTAGTTTCTGTTTAGCCATCCCAAAATTGTCACTTCATTTTTGTGCGCTTCTTGTTAACATTTTAATATGTTAATAAATACTGCTTAATGACAACTGCCTGAAAATTTAAGGTTTTATTTTAGTGGGTTGGGTTTCTTCGACATTTTATCACTAAATGGCGATTCATTGTTCTTAAAGAATGTTAGCTGGTTGTGCGATGAATCCTTAGGTCAGTGAATCATATTGATAACAATAAATATTGTTACAGAAACAATGAGACGACGTCACGCTCTTTCGGACAATCAGAAAACATTGCTTGATCGCCATTTTGTGATAACAAGTATAAAGGACTATTTCCAGCCTTAGTAATAGAATTAAAAATGGGGATTTTATTTTTCAGCATTTAAAGATTATTAAGTATTGAGCGGTATATGGAATCTTCACAACCAAAAGTTCACAACCGGGGGTTATGATCCTTCACAACCAGAGAGTGAATCTTCACAACCAGAGAGTGAAGCTTTAAAACCAGAAAGTGAAGCTTTATAATTGGGTTCATTTGACGGGTATGTATACTTAGATAACCTAAATTGGAGTTTGTTTGAATTGTTTTAGGTTAGGTTAGGTAAAAATTTGAAAATAGTGATTTCATCCTTTGGTTGTGAAGATTCACTACCCCCGGTTGTGAACTTTTGGTTGTGAAGATTCCGGGATCCGTATTTAGCTAAGATGAAACCTTTAAAAATGGCATTCACTGCAATATACGAAGTCACAAATATTTTTAATTTAGAGGTAGAATGGAGGAAGTGTTTCAATTGTTTTTTGTAACATCTCTTGGTAACAATTTACGAATCTCCGAAAATGAATTTTGTCCTTGTAACAGATTTAAAAAACCATTTCAATTTCTAAGTGTAAGCTAAGTAAATCATATTAATTATAGTAAATCAAACCGACATTAATTGGCTTTCAAGTAATTTAATTTGTGGTTTGATCAATTATTTGGCGTATTACAGAGAATATGGATGGCTAGCTCACTTTTTGGTAGGTAGTCTCTGTCGCCGTGAATGTTCTCTAAAGTAGTTACGGACAATTATTTTTCTAAAGGTATATTTTGTATTATAACCTTATTTATCCCCTACTGGTACTAACTCTGTACCTACTCCCTACTTGTAGTCAAAAGAAACAAGTAAACGGAGAATTCATCTGCAAAATGAATGATTTAGCTAAACAAATGGATTAGTTGATTACAACTTAATTTTAAAGGCCTTGGGTTTTGATAGAATCCGTCATGAAATGGGGGAATTACAAGAGCGTATTGATTCTTCCCACATTCTATCTTTTACACACAGCATCAACCCTAACAATTCCAAAGAAAGTAAGCCTACTCAATAATATTTCCCATCTACTTTCAGCCTGTCAGCGATAATCAGTTCCATGACGAATCAATACGTTCTTGTAGTTCCCCCATTCCATGACGGATTCCATCAAAATCCAAAGCCTTTAAATCCTGCCCGTTGATTACTGTGTTGCACGTACATTACATGGAAAATGACTATACATTAGATCAAAGAAGAGAGAGCTCAACTAAACAGAGTCACGATATTCTTTCCTTAGTTGAGTGAAAAAGTTTTTAAAAAAATCTAGATTGATTATCAATACTTTCTTGCTGTGGGTGCTTGTAATTTATAAACAAAAACATAATCTAAAGATGGCAAAGCAAAATGGTGAAATAATGGGAAACCATTCGAAAAACAGTAACAGGATTGCTTAAACTTTGAAGCGAATCAATCGAGAACTGGCTAAACGTTTTTGACTTCACTATACAGAAAGGATTAAGGCAAAAATTCGAGAATGGTTACATATATATAATATAGCTCGATATGAAAATCACACTAACATTAACCTAATTTTACAATAGTAATTCTATCATAATATTGTTAAGAAAGTGCAAGGCAGTGTAAGGATATAGCACAACATGACATTTATTGTTCCTAATATACATTTTGCATACAATTTGACAACTACATGACATTATGTAAATTATTTTATCATTAGTAACATTGATTTTATCATAATCATCTTATCTAAGGTTAGTAACATGCCATGATAACACAGCAATAACATATATTTTCACAGTGAAGCAGCAGGGCTTTATTTGTGTAACGTTATATTACACAGGATATATATTTATATATATAATAATATATTTACGTAGTAAGACATTATATAATTAGTAGACACCTCTCATTTTCACTACACTGCAATATATTATCAATATAAACCATTTCATGAACATTGGGTGGCAAATTAAAATGCTGAGAGCGAATTAAAACCAGCAAAATAGGTTTAAAGCAGGAATTAAAATAAAATCAGGCAACGTAAAGGGAAAAATTAATACACAATAAGACATCCTCGAGTATGAGATGTAGAATAAATTAAAAAAATAAAAAATACATCTTTCTACGGAAAAACAGTTTACACCAAAATAAGTGGAAATAAATTTTTAAATTTGTGCTAGTTAATATGTAATATATAATGCAATGACGAAGTATTGAAAATGAGACAGGGTAAAAACGAGGAGCTTTCCTTTTCAAATATTTTGTCCCGATCCTCGCATTTTTCAGTTTGGCGGGAGGAATAGAAAACGCTGGAAGAAAAAAAGGCCACTATTTCAAGATTGTATCGGAAATGATTCTCCATTGAACGGAAAGTAATGTTCATGATATGCGATTTTCGTTTGCAGTGTAGATTTCAGTTACGTAATTTATATGTACCTATATCGACTTGACACTAGTAGGATAGGTCTAATGTACACAAATGAAATTAATGTCCGTCGTATGAACTTGGTTATTTAGTTGATATTGTATCCCGCTATGTTATGTAGTAATACTGTAGGGTTAGACCTTTGTGATAATTAACATCGCAAATCCAATGAAAAATAATTAAAAATTGATGTTTTGGAAAATTTTGGCTAAAAAGAGCTCTCGGAGTTTTTTCGTTAATTTAAAAGAAACTCATTTTGTGGAGGTCTTTGGTCTTAAAAATTATAGCTCCGTTCAAATTTCAAGAGCCCTGCCATTTGTTTGTAGTCATCTACTTATGTGTTAATTTAATATTAAGTTGGCCTATCGGTAAACTCGTGTTCACATCTCCTGTCCATTCAGTCAATAGGTTTTATGATTTACTCCTATTAGGTAACTACAACATTCCCAACAAACGCTAACTACCTAGTGCAATAACTTCAAAGTATCAGAGTCAGACTCAAGATTAATGACACTAATAATTTGATAGGTCTTGGCAGGGTAGACATTTAATTAATAGAAAACTTAATGATTACTCGAGGGCCCAAGTTTTTAAAATCCTATTTAAATTTGAACGGAAAATGGGACTGAAGAGCATTTTAAATCGACGGCCATTTGAGTTGAACCCGAAAAGCAGCTTTAAGCAGTGAATCAAAAGGCAAAAATGTTTTCATGTAGTTGTAATAATTATTTTTGTAGGACAGAAAGATATATTTATACTTTTCATATATGTATAGACAATGAATTTTCCTCTGCTCCTTTGAATAACTTTGCAATTATGATTTCCCTATAGATAATGTGATTTGATGCGTAGTACGTAGCTATTGACTTATAAGTAGGTAATTTAGATATTCGTTAGTGTGGAAAATGATTTTCTGTGTTGCTAAGTAAATCTGTATTCTGTATAGCAGTAGAGTTGCCACAAGTGAGCATATTATGCAAAATAGTTCATATTATTCCTTTCGTTTGTTGCTTTCAAGTTTAGAGAGAATGTTTTTAGACTTACAATTGTACAGTTGCTTGAGAATAAGAAGTACTAGATTGTTTCTCTACGTCAAAATGCATTTAATTGTCTAGGTTCATTTTGGGTTTGTTGTAGGAATGTCCTTATAGTTTTCATCTTTCGTTTGTGTCCCCACGACTAGAGCCTAAAAGCTACGGTTAATACTTTCCTTTGGCTAACCCTTCAATCTTTTCGTAGTTATAGTTAGTGGTTGTGTAAAATGGTCTAATTGTCTAGAATGCGGGCCTCTCTCACTACAGAATATGCCAACTGACTACATAAATATAATTTCCCGCATCAAAACGGACACTGACTTGTCTGAACTGATCCTGGCATTTAAATAGACGGCTAATCTGTATTTAAAAAGCTTTGGTTAGGCGTTGAATTAACTAGTAGTGCAGTTAGGTAGGTAAGGTACAGTATATTCTACCCAAACTGCTAAAAGTTAATTCCCTATCATCATTCTATAACATTATCTCTAGCTATTCAAAGACTAGCCTTGTCATGACTGGAGGTTTCTTCGGTTTTGTCCTATCTCTCTGATAACTTTCTCCGAGTTTCGTAGTAGTCGCAGTATTTATGTAGTACCTATGCAAGTACAAGACGAGATACCACAACAACAGTAGGCCTGACACACACTTTGTAAGTAAATATTATGTTTGATTTAGTGATTGGTTGTGATTTCCCAACACAACTCAATACGTATGAACTGGTTTTTGCTTCCGATATTTCACTTGGTTCTATTTTTCTTTTAGTTTTAGGTAATGTACGGTTTAGTCTATTGTGTTAAATATAGGCAGGTTTTCGTAGGTCCTACTGTAGTTAGTACTTTTAATTGTGAACCGGATTTTCTACGATTAATTCTACATCATATTGTTTTTTCAGTTCAATCAAAAGATATTCTCTTATAGATTTATTCTCTCTGCTGCCCTAAATGCATACACCACAAAATAAACAGCAAAGAAGAGCTGCAGGTATTTCTATGTTGGGCTCACTTACTTAGTCCCACCCACTTTGACCAAATGGTAGACTAGTAACCTAGTTAGCGATTTCAGTTCTGTATAGCTTTAGATTTTCAGAAAAAGTCGACGGTATTTAAGATTTTCTCTGAGTGACGTCACGGCACGTCCACGTGACGCGAACTAAACTTTCCCCATTTTCATTAGGTCGATCGTCATCTACTTACAGGACGTAATTATTTTTATAGAGTCCGTTGATTATAATACTGTGTAGCAACTCAGGCTGACCGTCACCTCCACCTTTCTATCGACGATGAGTGCACATCTCTTTGTCGCCACAGCCGTTTTTCCAGCACTACAGACTTGGTAGTAAATACATATCGTAAAATATTAACAAAATTGATGATGATAGGACGACATTCAAAGCGTTATACGCACAATAGAACACTTTTTCCTCTCTACACATCTACCTCATATACTTACTTATATCTTATATCAGTTGTCACTTGGTTTTATCAGAATTATTTATGTTTGTCGATTAGATACGAAATATTATTACTCATTTCCTTACATGTCATAAGTGCTAACTGTTTTCACAATAAATTCACATGTGTTCCTCCTGGAGAGAATAGAATAGTACATACACGTTTGTTTGCCTAAATATTTAGAGTAAGTTTATATGAGGACGCACAGCCAGCCCAGCAGCGGGAGAACTAATTAGTAGCAATTACCTGCTTCATGGTAAATGATAAGTAAATGTAAATAAATCATTATCCTTCACGTTGATGTGCAACAATGTAAGTTCCCTTGAAAACTCGAGTCGGTGCAGACAGAGAGCGTAAGTAAGTAATTTAATTAAATATGTAGTGCATCGGTAATAACACTTTAGGTTAGATAGTTGCTGTACTTCCATAATTTGGTTCGGGTTCATTAAAGATGAACTCTAAGAGATAAAAACAGTCAGGTTACCTGGCCAGAGAGATATGTCAAGTGCAACAGTTGAACAGCAAAGGGTATACAATAAGTAGGAGAGGCACTACGTCGTTCTAGCCCTACAGATTCATCTTTCGCCCTACTTACAACTTCATTAGGCAACTATGATATCCTTACATCTAGAGCTACACTTACTGTACCTACCTCCTACACTTACATCATACGTACACCGACTAGTTTAACTTTTTCCTGTAGTCGCAATATTAATTGCGCACATATCCCACTATCCCCCAGTTCACAATGTCCACTGATAGTGGAGCAATTACCTGCCGCTACTGTAGGTAGTTGCCCAGTAAAACCCAAGTACCCTTGTAAACAGTTTTCTCTGCCTATAAAACTTTTAATGCACATCTTTTACAACTGGAGTCATCATCACGACTCCTTTGTAGATACACACTCTACTCGCCTTCCATCCACGTGCATAACTGTGCGACAGATCTTCGCATCTCTCGCATTCACTCGCACACCGTACACAGACAGACAGAGATAAGGATCAAGTGCTAATAGACTTTAATAACGCATCAGAGTAACAAGTTAGTAGATAGTCGTCGGACAGAATGGAAGTGAAGTGTCGGCCGAGAAGAGAAAGCTACAACCAAGGCTTCTTCACATCCAAATTTCTAAGTTCAGGACAAATGGGGAAAGTTTTGACACAACTTTTGACTAGAGACAAACGAGCGTTTGTCCAACTGGAAAGAACTCTTTGTCCACTCCGAACTACTTCAGTTGGAGGAGATGAGTAACTTATAAAAACACAGTCGCAACTATTTACACGCCTGCATGACGACGCACACGCTCGTCCACTGTGGACACAACAGTCGCTAAGTGAAACATCCCTTCGGGGAACTATTTAACTCTGAGACATTCCCATGGCCATCCCGCTATAATATCCAAAACAAAATTAAACTCAGACGCATCTTCATTCACAGGTCATTAATACTTCCCTCTCTAATTGTCTACGGCCCACAAATTCAGTTTATGACTACATAATATCATTTCTATATAAGATATCTGGCATCCCCACTTTATATCTATTCTCAATAAACGAGGATTTCTGTAATTGGCAGGTTTGTAGGTACTATGTGTATCTGCCCTGAATATAATATTCGCTGTCACACCCACGGCATGGTCAGCAGAATGACTGTCGACTAATTGGGATTCGACTCCGTCCCCTTTCTAATCTACTTTGATAATTTGCTTGTTTACTTTCGGTAGGTATCTTTGTTTTACTGTTCGCATCTGTGACACTTGTGTGTGGTAGAACTGTAGAACTCATTTACATAATAATAGTCTGCAGGTACTAGCTACCTGTATAGTTATCGAGTCATCTCCACTCACTTCACATCATTTTAGTATTACTTAAATTGTTCCTAGAAGAGAGAGAGGCTACAGTGACATCTAGGACGCAGCCCTTTCATTCACTTACTAGTGACTGCATATAATTATTTAAATATCTCGACAAAAATCATTTTATTAGAAATGGAAAATTAATCATCTTCCGTTCATCTATCTCCGCATTCTCAACGTGCTACTCTCTATACATTTACTATGGCAGTAATATGTACAACTCCAATTAACAATCTTCTATTGGGATATGAATTCCGCCGAATGCGGCGCTCGAGGTCAGTGTCGTCATCAACTACTCATACTCCTCTCTCAATCTGTCCAATGCGCTCTGACTACGATCCACTGACTACTTTATGTCGTCTCGTCTGTTCCGTAAGTACAAATGAAATAGTAAAGAGTAGAAGAGGAATGACTGGCATAGAGTTCCAGTCCCCAGACACAGCAGAGGGGCGAGGTCGGGCGGGGTGGTGTGGGGTGGGCAACTCAGTGGGCATAGCACCATCATCTTCACTCGCGTCATTAGCAACGCGAACAGGGAGGACGAGTGAGGAGG
>JAAAYG020036786.1:0-13904 GCA_009936455.2 Tomocerus minor
TGTGACCGTTAGTTGCAGTGCAGTGTGGTTAATAAAACAACTCTCCTGAGATTCTCTCTCCTTTAGCACTTTACATTCAGCTCGTCACACTTTTACTACTCCAACGCTCGCTCCTTCTTCACACACTGCCTTCCTTTGCTTCTCTGACATTCAGTTGAGACTTAAATTTTATATTAGTACACCATAAAACAGTATAATCCTTCTGTGTACCAATTAATTATCTCCCTATATAACTTTTCCACAACATGTTCAACACCTTAATTTAATGAGATTCAGACAAAATTCATAAACGAACAGAAGACTGTTTACCTATCAGTTAACACCACGGTGATAATGATTCCCTTGCATTTCTCCAATTTCATCTTACCCTTTTGCATATGATTTTTACTTCAGGAATGCTCATTTTGAACATTTGTCGATGAAAGTTGGAGTTACTATTTAAAAAGTGTCAATTGGTGAGCACTGATGATTCCATTTTATATTTACCTTCTTTTGGTGTAAGAATATAATTTTACTGCGAAGCAATGACAGAAGATAATATGATAGATATAGAAAGGATATAAACTAATTCTAATCTGAATTAGCTCTACCGTGAAAATGAACTTTCTTAATAATATGACATTATAACTATTACATAGACGTCACTTGTATAATAATTGCAAGTAGGGATGCCATTCTGTAGATTCTGGGAGGTTATTTACATACAATTTAATTTCAGCAACAGACCCTATTTAAAATTATTCTTAATTTATTAATAGCTATCATTCTAAGTATAACAATGCAAACGATAGCACTAAATTAACTCAAGGTAAACATTATTATGATAGACGCAATTATAGTGATACACAAACAGTGTTTATGTAGCTATACGCTAATGGTGCACATAAAATATGGTCATATAAATGAGGTTTACTAGAATTACTACAGGTCACCTTAATAAAATTAAATACGAATAAATCACCTTTGCAGGTTATTGCTATTTATTTTTTTACAGATATGAAACCCATGTGGCCGAACAATAATTGAATGCACAATTGCTCACTTCGAAAATGAAATTGCCGATTGTATCTTCATTGTTTGTCCTCTAACAATAACAGCATTTAGCCACGAAGGAAAGTTAATTGTAAGTGAAGTGACAAATTGGCTTGGCTGAAGGAAATTAACAGTTCACTATCAGCCAACGTATTAAAGAATAGAGATACGTAGGATGTAGACAAACCGTGTATAATTACCATTGGCTCGTAAAAACACTTGTGAATAGCACTCAGCAAACAAAATGATGCGTCCGTTAATTATTAGAATGTCCATTATAAAACAAAAATCTCTGGCAAAACAAACGATAAGGCAAACTGTCTGAATCTGGGTCACACATTACATTTCCAAGCTACGACACTGGATTCCATTTCACTGAAATTACTCATCATTATTTTATTCAATGGCTTACTTCTCTCTACGATTTCGAATGCAATTTTCACCTCACATGAAATGTATCAAGTGCAAAACAGATACTAATAATGTAATTATATCTAACCTTCTTTGAGAAGGAGTGTAAAAGAAAACTATGCACCCGATGACGATATGCAAAGTACTTGTCACAACTTCAAAATGTTTCATTATTGCTTTAGGACACTACTGGGAAGGCAATTTGAATTTTCTCTCACATAATATAATCTAAAGGTTAAAAATATTAATTTGTTTTTTATTATTACTAATTAAGTTCGTATCATTTTATACAAGTAAGGTAAAGAATGGGACACAGGTAGCAATTTACTAGTGATTCTCTCCATAGGGAATAAAAAGTCTCAATGCTAATGTTTAGGAATTTTCATTGTGTATAAAGTTATTTATTCATTTTTATGGTGGTAAAATATTCCATGCTCATATAAATTATTTCATATTTATTATCAAGATCTACTTTAATGAATTTATTTTTCTACAATTTTCAAATGTCAATGTCCAGTTTTTCAATATTTTCTATTACAAAATGAAATTCTTGGTGTATAATAAGGTACGATGAGTATGAAGTGAGTGAGGATAGGATATGAGGCGATGAAAAGTTTCACTTCACCTGCCTGCACGTTCGTCTCTCACTCTCCATCCACTCCTCATTGTCCTCTCCTTTAGAATTCCTTCGCAAGAAGATGAGATTTGATAAGAGTTCAGTCAACAAGTCAACTACAAGTGCATTTGTGAATCTTGAGTAGAGCACGAATTCTTCGTAAATGGGCTGCTATGGTGTTGCATCTTATGCGATGTGAGCCAAGGATTCTTCACCAATTCAGATTCGTGTCTTTCGATAGATACATATCTGTACTAAAATAAAATATAATAGGCACTGCCCATAATAGTATTCAATACGACTACAATACATAATAACATCACCATTGATGAGACTTACTCATCGTCCCTTCATAATCAGTATAATCTTTTCATTCAATTACACAGACTAAGAATGCATAATATTTGTAATAGCTAATAGCATATATCTTTGTGCGTGCTACGGACCAAACCACACAACGGTTGGAAGCCAGTAGAACTCTTGAGAATACACATACAAAATAAACTGAGAAGAATTTTTGATATAAATAAGTTGTTCAAAGATTTTTTTATTACAGTAATATCTTCTGTTATAAATGCTTTGAACATCTTAAAAAATAATTCATTTTTGCTTATACGCTTTGATATTATGCTTTGATATTACTAAAATATGCGTTTTTATTTATTGGCTATTTATCTAATTCAGTGATGGCTACCAATAATACTATTTATGTATTTCTTGAAAAGGTTTTCCATTAATGCTAATAAAGTAAAGTAATGTTACCGTCGTATTTGGATTTTTAGGATCCCCGGAAAGTACTTTTTTTCATTACGGAGAGAATTTTTTCGTATATCCATTTATGCAATAGGGCATTTACAAATATATGACCCTTTTTCTTGCTTTCTATGTATATACGCCACCAGTGTCTCCAATCGCAATCAAAAAACACTTTCGAGCCCCTTTCCTTTGAAAAATTGTATTTGCCATACATTAATATATAAATATGACATTAATATGATTAAGTATGTGTTAATTGAACGTTTAAGGTAATAGAACTGATTGAGTATCTGTACTATTTACTAGACGTAGTGCATACAGTCCATTACGTCTACATTGTTAAGTTTACATTGCATACAGTGCGTACAGTGCAGTAGTGTAGTTAAAACATTGGTGTGGAGATAGATAACGAGTTAAGGATAGTTTTCAAAACTTAATAATAATATCCATTTCTAGATACAACTAAATAAAAATGCTTATTGCTTAGCTAACTATTGCAGTTATAAATACAATAATATCATACAAGTTAAACTTGATACCGATGTAAAAATACATAACAAAACTAATATGATGATATGTATAATATATACTTAATTCTGACAAATAAATACTTAAAAATGCAAAAATTATTTTGTTTAGCTAGGCCAACCTTACGTTTGTTTCTACCAACAATCAAAATTATATACATAATTCCTTATACGGAAAGCTTTTTGCAACAGCTTGGCGTTATTGTTTTGTGCTGGTTAGCACAATTTTATTGCATAATATTCCCAAAGTCCAATTTTGATCATTTGCAATCAATTTTGATGAACTTGAGATAGGTAAGAGGTCTACAGGCTACAGGCCAGATTCTGGAGCAAGTTCACTCCTCCAATCTGTTCATACATTAACTTTTGACATAGATATACAATTTCCTTTAAGACAAGATGCTTTATTTTAGACCATTTTGGATTTGATTTTAAAATAAAATTAGTATTAATAAATAATTTCATAAACGAGTATAAGTAAGTACCGGAACGATGTGCTAGTGCAAAAAGGAAATTGATCATCCATGAAGTATTAATGTTCTAGGAATTAAAAAGTTAAATTATTTAAGAAATAATTCTAGCAATTATTTAAAAAAAATTCCAGGAATTATAAAAAACTATAATTTTCCAGAAATTATGAATAAATAAAATTTTTCACGAGTAATAAAAAAGCCAATAGTCTACCATATTTATGAATTAAAGTGTTCCGCAGACAAGCTGATAGACAGAATATAATTTAAAATAAAGTACTCTTCGTCGTTTATCATTAACGACGCAGAGACACAGTAAGACAGATTGTTACACAAAGTCCCATTTCGGTATTTATTAATGCACAAAAATAATGAAATATTCAAATTTCCCACTTGACGGGCACTTTGAAACGCTAACCAGCAGGGTGTCGTGCGTATGGGCGGCCAATGATTTGAATTTCGTACCGATAACAATGCATAACGATTTGAAAAAAATATTTCCCAGCTTTCCGAGGGTTTTAACTAGAAGAAACATAAACTTGTTGTTCGTAGAGACCCTGTTAGTGTTTTAAAAAAATTGAATCTTCTATCTTATTCCTTTCCTGAGATCCACATACCACAGACGTACAGACAGAAGGACGGAAACATTGTTGGTTCGTATAAAGTCCCTTCCGGTACGTTATAACAATTATGTTCTTTTGAAAATTATAAACCAATAAAGCCTTAGGTATCAAAAAATATAGTGTCTACATAAAACATTTCCCTTAATTGGTGTCACATCCGTCATTCGTCAGTGTCCCAGAAATGATCTTATTGCATGAATGTGACCACTTGCGACTGTTTACTAGCAGTCGGAGCAAAAACCATGTTAAAATTAAATATTTACGGCAGTCAAAAAACTACCTATCCATTCAATTCCAATCTGCCGAATCCTTGTTACAATATGCTTATGCTAAAGATATGAATGCGGCCCCTAGAATACATTGAAGTAGAAGCAGCGAAGTTAAAGAGGGGTTTCTTCTTTCTGCCTCGCTATGCCTTATTTACCTTTAAGAACCTGTAGCGTACCTAAGTTAATTTTTTCGTCTGAGCATGCCTTCATAATATTGCATTGCATTCTCTTCTGATGTGCTACTAGTAATACCTACGTAAGTCTGTGTAGTAAAGTTGTAAGTAGCAACAAGAAACCAAAGCAAAGTAATACAGGTAACCCAGCACCACTAAAGCACAATTGTATGACTACCTGTAGCTGAGGCGAGGACACAGATAAGAGTTCAGGCCACAATTTACAGAATATCTACTTACCTGTCTGTGGCACAGATTATTAAGTTTCATACAAGATGTCGACAAGTCTTTAACGTAATACTAATTTGTAGTAGCCTCCAAGTTGAGCGTAGCTGCACAAGGCATACAGTAATATTATTGATATTTTGTATTAGAAATTCCGGATAATGCTTTCTACAAATATTGGTATTTATAGGAAATTGAAAATGATTGTGAGTTGAAGATGAATCTAAGAATTACTACTCGGTGTCTCCTTGCTCCCTACCTACACTACTGAAGACTGAAAAAGGAAAGAGGAGAATAAGTAAAGCCGAGTTTAGCATGTCATAGAAAGATATGCCTTGGTTGATGAATAAGTTTTAGTAGTGTGCGTATGAGTCGTAGGGTTTAGGAGTTGTTAAAATCAACTACTGTCGACTGATTACATTAGAAATGATAATCTGGTCGAAGTAGAGCCAACAATGAGTTAGAAATGAGGTATAAGTAAATTCTTATAGGAATAGGGCCAGGCCAGGGCAGTGAAGGTAACTGCTAAGGCGAACAAAACCACAGAGTTTCCCATAAGCAACTCTGTAGTGTGTAGGTACACAGGTATCTCTTATTATTGTTGATGCTCTAGTGGTATACACCTCTATATTCACATTCATATGAGTTTTATAAGGAATAGTGCAGAGAGTGAGTCGTTGGTTGCTTTGCTTGGTTCTACTTATTGTTCAAGACTTTGCTCTTGTACAGAAGAGAGGAGATATTAGAAGGAATGGATTTTCTGATTCATATGTCTGTAGATACACAGAGTATAGTAATTCGATTCCCTTGCCTTCTTGTTCTCTTACCTATATTTACCTGCTGCCTTCCTCTCTCTCTCTCTTCATCTATGTACTGAGCAGAGTTGCATTGCAAGTAGCTCATACTAGCAGAGAGGAGAGGTGTATTGTGCATGGACGTGCAGGTTGGCGTACTACAATGTATAAGAAAGTCCAAGACGAAGGTCTAGTAAAGAGAGTTGCTGAGAATTGAATCGGCTAGTCGTCATTCTCAAGTCAGTGAGTCAAGTCGAAAGATTCTGCCGTGCGTTCCTCCGATTCCTCACGTTCTTCATCTCTAAATACTCCAACTAAATATATTCTCCATTCAAGGAAATAATTATAATAGCTGTCTGCATGCTAACAAACATCCCTAACAATTACACACAGGTTTCTTGAACACATCTGCATCTGTGTAGATATTATTTATTTCTGACTGTGTATTAGTAGTTACTAGTAGGGACTAGCCAGGTGAGTTCGTTGGCTACAGATTAATTGTAAGTGAGCAAGTCTTCCTTGTCTCAACTCTCCTCTTTTCATCTCTTGTGTCCAATTCAGACTCAATCGCAGAGCTTTTAAACTGAAGAAAGGGGTCAGGACTAACTCTGTTCACTTCTCTAATCCTCATCTTTGTCAACTGAGACAATAAGAAGAAAAGGGATTTTGTGTCTTGCTCCATCCAACTCTCCGTCCACTCAGAAATACTCAAGTAAATAGTGAAATCTGCTCTCTTCTTTCAATGTTTTGTTTTCCTTCCCCACCGATCCATTCAAACATCTCTTTCAACTGACATAATAACTTTTGATAACAAGATTTTCACTACCTACCTACCTGCAATACATTTCCATTTGTCAAGATCAGTTTCAATCCGAGAATAATTCTTGGAATGAATTGACATTAGAGATTCAAATGAAATAATCACTCTCTTCTAATTATAAACCCAGAGAATGGCAGTAGTGTCATATCACATAGTTTCAAGATTGAAGATGAAAGTCGTTTGAAGTGTGAAACAACTTTTGATTAGCCATTCTTTTTGCCATTAATACATTGACAGGTTGTGAAACTGAAGCCAAAATTGTGACATGCAGAAAAATACTTTTATTTTCCACCTAGATACAATTTTAAATGTGTGAGAATCTGCATTTAATAAAAGTAAAGCATTTTCAACAGTTTTCTTAGTTAGAGACAGGAGAGAGAGACTATTCTCGTGACATCAAAGTGCATTGTTGTATTGAATCTTGCATGTGTGCAAATATTTGCATGTGCAACAAGTGCTCTGTGTGTTTTAGAGTGGAACCTTCGAACCACAAATAGGAAAATAGGAAACCCATCAAAATCTCACTCCACTGCTGAATCTAGATATTGACTAATGAAGAATAACTTCCTTGGAAAGAAAATGCGGTTGACGAGCTCATCTCTTCACTTTTGGCTATGGCTATTCCTAGGTATGTTCATGTATCAACGTATAGCTCACCGCATTACTCTCACAGACCACACTGCTAACTATACATATATATCTACTATTTTTATATGCTCTCTATTTAACTGTCTTCATTCATTGATAATTATTTAGAGGTAGTCATTCGGTTTAATTGCTTTGGTTTGGTTTACTTTGTTTGTTAATCACACCTACACTTTGTGATTTTATGGTTCCTGTCTATGAGTTGGGCACTGTTGTGTATGTATTTAAAGAGAAGGCAGTGTGTTCCTTTAAATTATTGCAACTGCATGTATATCGATTACAATGACATGTAACTTTAACTTTCTGCTGCAGTAGTAGCAAGATTTACTATGTCAAAACAATAGGTGTGTTCCTCTATAGATTGTTATATGTATATCTCTGCCTTATCTTTACTTTAAATGGGCATACGTGTACACGCGTACTACTGGACATTGACTGAGTGCAGAGTGTATGAGTTGAGGAGTGGAAGACACTATGTGCAATCCTCGATTCCATTGTTATGGTAGTTGACATGATAAAGGAAGGTAAATGTGAATCTTATCCGGTCTCTTCACTTAGCTATCTACTGGCATTCTCAAAGCAACTTTTACTTTGTCTCACCTACTATTTATAAAGACGGATATCCCTTTTAATATTACGGAAAGGAGAAGTTTCTGAGGATTTTAACTAGGTAGCTTCACATTATTTTATGGCTACTAAAGGTACCGTAGTCTCTTCGACTTGTTTCGTCACTATTTTGCATTCCGTTCATATATTATTTGACTAATTGAATGCATATGCCTACTGAAATTTAATGTAGGCAAAGTCGTCTAGTCAACTCTACATCTCTGTCCTGTATACTTTGACTGGCATAGTGGCACGTATTATGATTACTCTACTCACTATCTCTCAATGTATGCATACTTAGCATAGGTTGGACTATTAGCTAGAACAATCTTGAGCATCAACGTCCATAACATCACAAAGTTAAAGTTTACGCATAATTATTTCCTATAAGAATATGGCCATCCCCACACGCCATAATGTTCACCACAGTCACACAAACAACTGGCCACAGCACCAAACCACCGCACACTTAAGCCATTTTACTTACCTGTACTTTAATTCCTTCTGAAAACTGCACTTTACTTGTTAGTCTTACCTAGCTGTGCAATCATTAACCTACAATTTGCAATTTTGACAATCTGCATTCTAAGCAATAGGACTACTATAGCCAAATAATTATATAGACTCTCTAATGGATATTCTAATATCTTATAATAATAACACCAAAAAGACAAATTAATACTTTTACAAAGCTGTAGCAGTCATTTAGCTGACTACAACTATTTTCCCCTGGATATATTATACTATTTCATGTTTAGCATGTATGTGTATGTCTCTACTTAATTTCTACCTGTTTAGTTCCCATATTATATTGCCTAGCTCAATAATGTTTACATAGACAGAGTAACCAATGGTCATATCAAATGAATGTAATTTATGCTGTATTAATATTTGGTACGTTTACACATTTGAATATCTACGTCAGGTGCACGATCATGCTATAGCCTATGTAGGTAGCTACTTTATAATATCATTTTATAAGATAGAGATCTCATATCCCCAAATCCTGTCTGATAAATTATTATCCCTGGCTATGGGATTAAGCTCAGCCATGTAATTCTGTGCAGCATGATACTTCATAAAATTAACCAACTCAAGTGACTTAACTAAGTTCCTTCAGTGTTCCCTGTAAACTACAGTAAATTGTGTGACTCTTTGCCAAGATGGTTACTTTCTGTGTAAAACATCAAATTAAGCCAAGAAAATTCAGTTTGTCTTTCGTATACATACTCCATTAGTTTACGTGTGAATATCAAGAGTACTCGTTAGAGTATACACTTTTTCCGAATGAGAGAATATCCAAGTATGTTTATCCTCTGAAATTTATAATCTCACCAGAAAATTAGTTTACCTACATTACAGCACTTATCTATTGCTCTACGTGAAGATAAATAACAATAATAAGCTATACTTTTTGTTTGTGGCTCACATTATTCTAGCTAATGCTAATACTTATTGAGTGGAAATAAAACATTTCTTCCTTTCATCCATATGCTCATACATATTTACATGAGACAGGTGTATAACATTTGCAATACAATGGCAAAAGAATTTTTAGAGTGCACTTTGCATAGGTAAGAGAGTTCCCTCGTTTACCTGCTCAGTTAATTCAATGCAAATAAAAAGATGAATCCTCTAGGGATCCTTATTCAATCTGCACGTTCTCGTCTGTGATGAGTCAAAGGAGAAAAGGCTCAGTATTGAAGGAGCTCTTAGAATGTAATGTGATTTATGAGACTCGACCACATTGCTGAATTCATTGAGGATTCCAGTCACAAATTTTAAATTAAAATTATCTGGGCTGGTCTTCGTTCTCTCCCGACTCATAGGGCACGTACTATTCTAATCTCTACTTGCACCCTATAAGTACATGTTGACCATTTACCACAACATACCATACCTAAATGATTTTGTTCTGCATTATTATTACTTTGGATTGGACTGAACTTGGCTTTTGCAGAAATGCATTTGCATGTTAATTTGGAAAGAATCCTATCAGACTTGACTGACAATGAGTGCATGCATAAATTTTGATACACTGTATCAAAAGCTGAATAAAGATCACTATAACTCCTACTCTCTCTCTGTCCTTAAGATATTTTTGCATATATATCTGTATGCGCATGATTTCATGCATAAAAGGTTTAATAGTCTGTGAAAAACGTTGTTTGACTATCTTGTGTCATCAGCGCTAAATACAATAAAGTACTAGACTCAGAAATGTGCCGAGAAATTTTTTCCTTCCAGCCTGACATTTATACTACAATGCCTTTCAATCTCCTTTTGCCAACAAGATAAAGATCTTCTGGCTCAAAGGCATTCTACTCCACTAACATTCTATAATATCTGTAAAGAATTATAATTTTGCCTTTAGTCACTGAGTCAGTTTCTTTGCTGCCCGCCCATAACACACCACATCCGCATCTTATAAATACTAATATTAACGCGAACTTGTCAAAAGGATTTTACCCTCAAACTTCTCGTGATAAAAATCCAACGTAATGCCATTAACTTCTCTTCCCTTCGTTTCCCTTAATTGGAGATCTAATAGCACAGGAAATTTTTGACGGCAATTTAGCAACACTTAACAAAGAGAGCAACTTCGGCTTTTTCCACTCATTTTTTGCACAAGGAAAAAGATCTTTCAACTCCATTTATTTACACATAGTCAGATGACACAGTTTATTACTTGTAAATGAATGAGACGAAAATGTTTCTGATACACCACATTGTGCACATACAGGATAAAATCATTTTTCATTCGTGACACTTTGCTACAAGATCCTAATTTTTAGAACTCTGCCTTAAAACAGTAGTCAGAAGCGACATCATTTATAGGTACTTACAAAAAAAATCATAATGAGTGCATGGACCCCTTTAAACTAAATAAATACGAACTGATCTAATTCCATTGAATAATGGTAGAAATGGAAAACATTTCTTTTTTGTTGCAGCTATGTGCATTTATGTACACATTCGTTTCAGATCAATGAATCCCTACAGTTAAGTCAAATTGATTGTACATAAAAAATAGTATTGCTAATTTAATTCCATGGCTGTTTGCAATTGACTATATGTCTCTTGAATTACATGTGAGTGCAATATTGCAACAGTTGACTAATAACAAACTAAATTCGGTTTCTCCTGACTTGAGCTTTTAACTTTTGTTCAGTCACACAGAAAATCTATTCTTTATGAACAAACAGAATAAATTCTATTGTATACTTGGTGCAGCTACTCTACAAAAACTGCAATAGATACAGTCGCTTTACATTCGATTCAATTCTATTCCCATAATACAACAAAGACTTTGCAAGTGTCTTTAAATTAAATTAGATTTTAAATTAAATTTACTAAGAGCTGAGTTATTTATTTTAGATAGACATTGTTATAAATACGTCACATACATCTGAAATGTCTTTATGTGCAAGTATATACAAAGGAGATCTGTATTTATATAAACTATGCTTTGTCTACTATTCATTGTATAGAGTGTATTGTGAGGCGAGGTTAATGAATGAATGACTAACTGAGAGATTTCATACAGCTTAAAGCTCTAGTAACCATCGATGTCGTCTTGATTTGATCTCGCAAGGTAACTCTAACATGCTACCGTTTTTATCATTTTCATCCAATTCACTTGTACTCTTGTGGGTGTTGGTGCATTTTTTGTTTAGCACTGCACCTGTCTATCATCCACAAGTGTCTAAGTGTGCATGCTGCATTTAAGTTCTAAATACTCACGACGTCTTGCCTCTTTTTCTTTAGCTCAACTCGTGGAGGCTGTTAATGCTCCTGCAGAAATTACTAATTAGAACGTTTTCCTTATTCCTGTTTATTACAACACGCACTAAAAAAAACAAAATCATATCTACCTACTTCTCTATTATTTCAAGTTGCCGTTCTGTACCGAATACCGAAACCATTCATTGCACATCTTACAGATTTTACAGAGATTTTGCTTGCTTGACAGAATCATTTCAATTTCACTAAAAGATATTTTTTTTATTTTTCCAAGTTGATTTATAAATAGTTATATTTTTGGTTGATTTAAAGTTAATTTGCTAATTTTGCAATTAAAAAGACAACGAGTTTAAAAAATAAATTGGTAATCAAAGCTAATGCCAGTGATTAGTAAATATTTCATTTTTAAGGTCGCAATAATTTTCACAGTTAGTTCAGGCATGAATTAATTGAACTAGGAGTGTCTCTTCATTTCGTCATAGCCAAGATTTTTATAATATGTTCGTTGCAGGCCTGTACATTTTAATTTATAATCATAAAAGTAAGAATCCTTTTACATTGTTATTAAAATATTCTAATTCAAATCTCATGCAATGAAGTTACAATATTTAAAACAGGAGAATGAACTCAATTTAAAAAAAAACTAGACCAGAAGAATAATTACACTGGTCATATGCATACCATATATTATGTTATTATATGATGTTGTTATGTATCTAATGCATTTAATAGTAAGCTGGTAATTACTGAACTGCATTAAAAAGTAACACATCTATTAGTAGTAGCAGATTATAACATTACAAGATCATTTTTGCTTAGCTTTCGGCTTAGGTAACGCAAGAATAACATTATCAGGTTCATCTTTGCGGCACAGGTAGACTGGCTACTGTTGTTCTTTGCCAATGTTACAAAAGTATTTAGGTGGTCCCTGCGTGTATTAAAAATGTGTACGTGGGTAGAGAGCTAGTAAAATCCATTCTTTATGGGCTACATGCATAAAAAATAAAAACAGAGCAATATAACTTCATTAACATTTTCAGCCGTCCAAAGAACGCTTACTCTATTTGCTAGTTACGATTGTAATTTGACATTTACATTTAAAAATGCTGCATACAATTTAATTCTTCTTTACGATCTATTTATCTAGAAATACGTGTAGGTACAATAAGTTATCATAATATTAGCTGAGGAGAGTAGTAAACACCAGCATCAATTTATAAATTGGCCAATGTCAAATTGAAACAGATTCCTGCCCTGTCGACCACATCATCAGTGAATGCTACATTAAGTACGAGTACATGGTTATTGCTGGATTGTGTGATTGTTGTGTGATGTTAGATCTTATAAAGCAACATTATAAATAGCACATTTATATTTATAGGATGCAACAGACATGGCTAGGACAATAAGTCAAAGTGATTTAAATTAGTTAAACAGATTGTAAGTACAAATACAATTTCTTATCAAATAATTGAATCTCCTATTGTGAAATAGGATTCTGTCAACATTCATCTAACTCTTTCACTCCTTACAGTCATATAAATACACTATGATAGTATTGATGATAATATATAATAATATAAGCACCTAGTCACAGTAGGTGCCAAATATCAAAGTAATTGATTCAAACCCAATTTTATCAAACAAATCTAGTCCAATGTAAAGTTAAGTCTTGTTACTTGGCGTATTATTCTTATCGGACAATAAATGGATGGCATTGTAACAATTAGGTACATGGACTGTTTGTTTGATGAGAAGACAAGTGAATTCCTGAAAGTATAGCAAGGTGATTCCAGAAAATGTTCTCATTGTAAATGCAATCTTGTGCATCGTGCTAACTAACTATGGCAGAGTGTTACTGTATTTGGAAACAAGAATGCAATGAAGTGGGTGTCCTTTGCACTTCAGCATGGGAATTTTGCAGAGGGTTATAAGGAATGCATAAAAATGCAGGCAAGAACAACTACAACTACAAGTTTTATATTTTTGTCATCATAAATATAAATGAGAGAGCTAGAAGTAATACAGGCCGAATACCTAAGAAAAAGTTCAGTTAAATTGCTGGCATTAAGATTAAATATTTAGATCAGCTTGGCTTCCAACTTTATTTATTTATTTTATTTACGTAACTGACAATTTCCTCCACTTCGGAGGTTATTACATTGCCATACAAATTGTGGTTAACTTACAGAT
>JAAAYG020036819.1:0-46954 GCA_009936455.2 Tomocerus minor
GCCGTCAAAATCGGTAATGGGCGCGGGCGGGCTTGGGCACAAAATATTTTTGTATTGATGGGCGTGGGCATGCCCATTTGACTTTGCTTTGGGCTTGGGCGGGCTCGGGCACCAATTGCTGCGCCCAGGCAACTCTCTAATCGATACAACCATTCTCAGTAGCACAGGTAGAATGTACGAGTATTTATCCATTCAATATCTACATAAAAAGAACCTAAATAAATACAAGGGTACCTACGTAGAGAAAAAATCCCCTTCTCGTAATCACACGCTGTAGGATATTTTTTTTAATAATTTTTCATACTACACCGAATAATTATGGGTTAAAATATTTAGTTATACACTTTCAAAAATTTAACTGCTGCACTTCAGGGCGGATCGTCAAAGAAAAATAAGAGAGGAAGAGAAGAGAATATTTAATGTACACTGAAGATCGACATCCTTCAACTGTCAACTTGTATTAGTACTAATTGTGTCTCTGTCTCGTCAACCAACCGAAACTCATTATCATTCTCCTCATCATTTGTCTAAATCTAAATCTGTTTCTACCACTTTTCATGCTCCTTTTCCATACAAAAAAGTTTCTTCCTCTCGACAAAAGGATTTCTCAAAATTTTAACCGAGGACATAGGTACATACTAATGGATAATGCGGCATTGTATTAAGTTACATATAGATATACATTTTTTAAGTACAACATTAGGAACTTTCTTTGAAATATATAAAGCTATAGGTACCTATGTAGAAATTAACACAAAAAACTCACAGGGATTAGAAACTAAATTATACATCAAACTATATAAATAGACTAAGTGTGCGTATTAGGGACACAAACGCATGAAGTGGAAGACAGACTTAATTAAGTCAAGAATGACTTCATTAAATTTCATTATTCATTAGTTTAGCTTTAGCTTCTTCCATTATGCTTATTTTTCATTATATACAGGATTTTGGACAATGTACATAATAAAGTTTTGCTCATGTCAAAGTATGAATAGCAGTGTTTGTTGGTAATAAATATGATTGAAAATATCATTAAATATATCCTTATCATTAATTTAGGACAACAAAGCTCGCTCAGGTTTAAATAGTATACTAAGCAAGCACAGATACACAAAAACTAAAGAGATAAACATCTGACGTGACCGTAAAGTACTTAATAAAGATTAAATTGTAGATTTTAGAAACTTTTGCTATTTAATGATCATTGCGATAATTTTCAAGAAAAATCACATTTTGAATATTTAATCCGAAAAAATGAAATGATTGATTTTAGTCTGCATGAAGTGAGCCACTATGCACCATTAACATAGCATTTCTTATTTATCAACGTTCTAGATATTAAGCGGAAAAAGTAGTACCTATCTAATGCACATAATAGATTAAAATGAACGCTATGGATTGACTGCTGGAGCCACCTGAACAGAGGCATGCAGCTTAAATAAAGAATCTTTTGGCTTTGAGGAGACAAAATTATGGAGGACTTAGGGAAGACTGTTGGAAAGTTATCTGCCCCAAAAGTCATGAATAATTTCGTCCAGCTTCGCAACTCTCCTGTTCTTGATGTTTAAATGGGCTATGATTACATAGACATGGGTTTTTGTTAACGACTTAATCGCTTTATTTACAATAAGTATATATTTAAGTTGGGGAAGCTATAATTTGTTTGAATAGGAACAATAATTATATGGAACACCATTCCTAATGATACTTGTAGAAAACCTAATATGCATTTCATTAGGGTTTTGGTGAGTTCCTCTCAAAATTTTCAAAGGCTATAATGACCCACGCTGGCGGCATTAGGGTCAGATTAACGTATAACTGTGTCTCCAAGGTGGGCATTGCGTAAGAAACGATTTTTCAATGCAGGAGGCTCTGTATATCTAAGTGAGTTCTAGGATACGTTCGTTCACCGGCCATGAGGGATCGCGAATATGTGCGATCGCATATGATGTAGGGAGGACATAGGACTTCACCCCTTGTTGCCGCGTTTGAGCTGCTATAATGTGTATGTACTCTACGCTACGTTGATGTACGGATTATATATGTCGATTTGCCGCCGTGGCGTTGAGTTTATTTTAAATTGCAAAATTTCCCTACCCAGATTCCTAATTTGGGAAAACGTATGAAGTTGCAAAAAATATCAAAAAAAAGGAAAAAATTCTTTAGGGTACATCTTTCTGCCTAATGAAACTTTGTCTTTCTTTCTAAATAAACGATAAAAATTGAATTACATATTTTCAATGCATTTCCAAAATCACCAGGGATGGAAATCGTGTCAACTATTCCTTTATACTTTACATGTGTACACAATAAGTAAATCTTATTTAGGATTCACGTGTGTCTAAGCTCTGCTAATTGTACTGCTGTTTGAGGATGTAGATTATGTTAGATATTATTATTATGAATCATGTACTGTTTCTCAGTACAATAAACAGAAAAGGGATTTTTCATTTATCTAAGTTGCTGATAACATAATTATGAGCGATTAATTTAAAATACACAAATACAAAACGCCACAACAAGGGGTGATCGCCTGTGTCGCCCTATACCCCATAAGCGATTGTACATATCCGTGATCGCTCCTGCCCGCTGAAGGCCCATGTCCAAATAGCATTTAAGTGTGACTGTTGTAGTCATTTGATCCAGGCACATAAATGAAGGAGAAATGTTGTTTAAAGTCGGCTGTGAGCTTCAAAGGAGTCAACAACTTTCTTAAAGCGCTCTGAGCTCCAAACGGAGTGGAGAAAGTAATTAAACAATAGAAAGGAATGGGGCAAGATACAATTATGGCAGCCACACCAACATTGTGAATCTGTGGCTCTATAATTTGGAAACTGATGCCTGTAGCTACAGCATGCACTATTTGCAGGGGATAATTTCCATCTGCTGAAAAACAAGTGTAAACAATGATTTAATTTCATCATGAGCTTTGATTCGTCAACTGATTAAAGTGAGAAATTCTGCAATCAACCTCTGCAATGTTATCTTATTGTAGTGCACCTCAATTGAGTCTTAATAAGCAGTTGAGAGTACACATTCTTGAGAAGATGCTATTCCGCTCACTAGTTAATCTCCTTGCTTTCAGGTTATCCATGGCAATGCAATTCGCGGTTAATGATTTCCTTTCTGTATTCTGATGCCCTGCCCCAACAATGCCTACAGTCTTGTGTGCCATTCCACTTAACTTGCTAAATCAACGAATCAAATAGCGAACCGCAAACTCACGGTACATCACATAGCTTTGTAAAAGGAAGGTTTTAGGCCATTTATACTGCGGACTGTGTGAACTGGCATTAGGCAATTGTGTGTTGCATGCTATTGTGAGCATAGCATTAATATTTGGTGTCTATCTCCTTTCTTTCCCCGGCTTGATTGCTTTCTCTTGATAGGAAATTGGAGTGCTCTGTAAATATATTATAGTGGAATGTATGCTCACAGCTTTTCAATAAAATAATATACACATGCCTCTAAGCACACGGTAAGCAGGATCCATTCCACCTCCCATCCCAAATTACCACTATGCATAACTATCCGAACCTTTTCCATCTCTAATTAATTTAAGTGTCGATTTTGGAAATATAGATACATCAAGGTCGTTCCGCTGTCTATACAGCCCTCTCTACTACTGAAGCGGTATGAAAATTATCAATCTTTAATATCCATAGCTCTTCAGAAAATTAAGTTATCAATTAACTTAGAATAGAACATGTTCACCAGGACTCTACTTAAACCAAACCAATACTTTGTTTTATATTGTCTTTATGTCAGTAAATTAGATACACGGTGTTTTCTAACTGCTAGCTTCTAAAATTTACATTTTCAAGCCTTGCTCAATAATACACTGTCGTCAGGCTCATACTTCTTCCCAACAATGAATTTTAATTAGCTAAGAGTTTCCCATTACCAAGTAATCATTAACTTTGCATTAATCATTTAAAAAAAAATCTACCCGTATTATGAATGACATGCAATTATGCTAAATGCTTAGCAAGTTATGTAATGGATTGTAAATAAATAACTACAAAAAATCCGAAACGTTTTAAATTTAATGGAAATTTAAGTCGCTTTTAGTCTTGTCTGGGAGAATTTAATTCGTGCAGAGTTTGGCTACCAATGATATGGAGGAAAGCGACTGGTAATAAAAGACGCTATAGCTGTAAACACGGAGAGACTTCTGAAAGGGATATTGAATTACTTAACTACATAGCTAGAGTAAATAGTATTAGGTAGGCCCTTGGTGTAGGTATCCGAGCATCTCTCTTTCCTCATGCAACTTTTTGACAAGGCTTTCCGCTTTGAAATCGCTTTCTAATCATGAAGTTTCATTTGGTGAAAGTCGACGTTTGAACGCATTAAATCCCCCTGCATTTTGTTATACGTCTTGCGCAACTTACTCACCCACTCATTAATTATTCTCCTTTCTATCGTAGAGAGAAAACAAATGTTTCGATCAATCCTTCACAATTTCCCGAAATGTCGGTAAACTTTGGGACGCTTTCATAGACTTTCCTATTGCATTGCCAGGAAGTACTCGAAATAACAATGTCATGTTCCACATTTTACTAAGTATGTAGGCCGGAATGGCAGAACATTTCTTGCCACGGGTTACGAACAACAATAATATAAAAAAATAAGCTTTACACAGGAACCTGCTGATTTACATTTTGGAAGCATGTAGGAGAGGTAGGCATGTTTTAAACATATGTAGACAACATTACACTACTTATTATCATGATAACGTTCCTAATAAGGCTGCAGATTAATGTTTTATCAGATTAGTACAGAAGAGGAAAACGAAAAAGTCCATAAATGAATCCCCGTTGAAAATTGATTGAACATTTCCCTTCAAATAGGCTATCGATTGCAAAAACTTTGTAATAAATTATAAAAAATGGTACGGACATAGTTTTCTCGTTTAAGTTTTAACGGAATTTAGTAAGCTAGTTATAAAGAAATAAGGAAGACATTTGTAATACAGAAATGAAATGAAATCCTGGTTTACTACTTGACATAGAGTGTATATTTAGAATGGAACAAGAGGCTAATTTGACGTTCTTTGGTTACGTTAGTTAAACATACTTATCAAATGGATGTATAATAGTCGGTTAAAGAAAGGTGCTTTCTTTGTACAAACTATCAGTGAAATGGAATATTTGATTAAGCGAACACAAAAGTTTGTAAAAGAAAGAGATAAGCAGAAGAAATGTTGATCGAATTGAAGTTGCCTGGATGGAGGTTATGCACACATCGGAGCTCATATAATATAAGCCCTACTTCCATCCAACATGTAAAATTCAGTAGAGAAAGAGAGAGAGAGTTGTGTGTGGAGCATTATTACATAGCCATGTGTAAACATATCCGAGCGTTCACTGCCCTACTACATATCCATCTATATTAATATTCAGGGCACCTCAAAGTCACTGAAGGTATTCAACACACTAATGCACGTCAAACTAAATTAACCATGTTGCGTGTGCTGTGTATGTGGTCGAAGCACCGAAAATAATGTGTGCTATTGAAAAGAAGAAGTTATATGGCTAAATAAAAGGAGCTTTTGTAGCGTGAACATTATTTGTGTTGGATAGTTCGGGGATAGACAAGGCAGGAGGCAGAAGAGTCCCTAGCACAACACACTTCGACATTTGCGAATAGATTCCATCGGCCAACCTATTGTTTAATTGACGAGATGCAGATTTTTGCCTCTGTAGACAGGATGACGTACTCTATCTACATACATAAAGATGAGTTGAGATTTCTCGACTGTGAATTCATATGTAAATGTATACAGGATATTAGTATAATTTTTGAGAAGCAGCCACCTACGAGAAATAAAATTACCTCTAGTTTACTCTGCACAAACTATATCACAATTACGACTCATGTGTCTGCAGAGTCTCTTGTCTATGGAAATGTTGTATAATGTAAGCAAGCACTCCACATCCCATCACATTCCATAGATATCTTTGTAAACAGAGTGGCATTATGTAGCTGTTACATACGATCCATATTGTGCACAGAACAACATTCCTCTGCATATCAGAACAGAGTCAAAAACAGAACACACAACAGGAGTCTCCTATTCCATTCGTCATTACTGGAGAAAGCATTTCCAGTGCTCGCAACGACTGTATTTAATAAAGACGGAGGCCTTGCCTTGCGTCGTCGTGTCATGTCAAAATAGAACAGCTACGAAATCCTACATGTAAGTGAAAGGCACGGAAAGGAGCTCGACTTTATCCGTGTACTCTACTCTACATAAGTAACGTACTCAGCCAGGTAGATTAAATACAACTCCGGTAATAGGCCTAATGTTTCTTCTGCTGGCTAGGGACTACTAGGAGCTTCACAACCAACAGAGCAGCATGCACTATGCATATCCATGCAGTACATAAACTCTCAATGCATATGCTATATCCATTGTGCTCCAGGATACCTATAGACTTTTCTTAAGCTATCAGCTCCATGTCAAGAATGAAATTTCATACGGCATATTTATTATCTTCGGATATTATAACATTATTTGCTCCTTGTTTTCTTATTAAACTAAAGGATGCTGTTACAACTTATAGCCAATTGCTCCTTACAAACAACCAACGCAACTCCTTTCTCTCTCTCGCTCTCTCTCTCTCTATATATATACAATAATCCTCTCTGCATGGTAAATAGAACAGACATTTGTTCTGTTTGTTCAGTGACTTCCTTATTAATAACTACCATCTCCCCTATTATTATGCAAACATAACTTCCAGTAAACAATATTCGATCACTAACAAGAGTTAACAAGAACTTTCCATATGAATTATGGATGCTGAGAGAAAAATTGTGTCTTCATATCATCCAGGACAGCAGTAAACTAAATATACGTCCCGTTAACTTCCATTTCTACATCATAATATTTGGAATACAGAAAATACACTACAAAAAACTGCAATATAATCAATAATAACAATATGAGTGTAGTGACATCAAATAATAGAACTGACAAGTAGGCAACAGAAATATATACTGTGCACCAATTTTAGAAGATAATAAAGAAAATATTATTCGTGAAATCACCGGATACTTTATGGAAATAAACTCTGAAAACTCCTGAAAATATCAATAGCATTACAGCTAAAATGAAAAACAAGAGCATTATAGTCATTAAAAAGTGATATTACACACCCTTTTAAAGCTTCTTGTCATGAGATCTCATCTTTCTGCAAATCTCGACTCACTCACTATTTGGTCTTGACTGTATATAAGCAAACTTTTTTTTACATAACAGACGAATGAGATTTAATTGCTTCTGTTTTGCTTTCATCTGTAATATTTACATACGAATCAAGTTTATGCTAGTCGACATTAAGTGCATTAAAAGAAAAATATGAAACTCGCCAACAAAATTCTTCGTTTCATTTTAAAGATCATGCGCTCTTGAAATAAGGATCATGATAAAATAGCGTAACGAAATTAAAAATTTTAAGCGTGGAGGATGTGGGAATAAATTAAATTTTGTTGTCGTAAGCCTAAAAGAAGAGTTAACTCCTCGACGTTTCTATCTCCTTGATTAATCTGTAGTTTGAGTCAAATGAAAAGGACGAGGAGGCTTTCTACCAAAATTAACTTGTGTAATGCAAGGGTTTAAATCCTTTCCTCTACATTTATCGCGAATAAGTAATGAAGTCTGGCATAAAATAAATTCAGAGCTTAAAATCGAGGACAGGAGGGAAATATAAGGCGGTGGTAGGGATTTATGCACTTCTTATCTCCTTCTAACTGTGTTTATTTTACATTAGTCATTATAATTGATGCGAAGGAGTTGGGTAATACTGAAAGAATCTTATTCATACTTTATGTGGTCTCAGTAATGCTGGAGGTAGATTTAGAGTCTCAGACGTCGGTTGATGTAAAAAGATGAAGGAAATATGAATAAGAAACGGTAGGGGAGAGGAAGGTATTAGAGGAACAACCGAAATTAATCCAGAACGGAGGCACATGCACACAAAGAGCCTATCTAACTTGATAGTCATGCAAGGTTATTAGACTTCAAAGGTCTGGACGCTTTGTCTAAAACAAATAGAACTCTTATTAAATTGTAAATAGCTCCGGCACAGAAGTCTTTACAATAAGGCAGCCTATTTTAGATGTGTACACAACTACCGTGGCTCCACGTTTGTAAATAGTGTGACTTAATGAATGACGCAAGTTTGATAATCCTCCTTCCTTTAATTACTCTTTCACAGCTCATCACATGGCAACAACATCACCATCCGGCCCTACGAAACTTTTTTCTCAACTTTATGAAAAAATAAAATGACTTACCCTTTATAAACATGGTAGAGTTTGTAATTGGTAGGAATTGGATTGTACGGTGCGTCCCAAGTGCATGTGATACTCCGCCAGTCCTTAGCGATGCAGCGGAAATCGTCAACTTCCAGGGGAATAACTGAAAAACAAAAAATTAAACGTTTGAGAAAGAGTTTACGTTCAGCTTATCTTCATCTAACTTCCTAGGAAACCTCATCCAGAATTCATAAACTTTATGTTTATCTTCATAGTCCCCTTAAAGTTACACGCCAAACGTGATGACCAAATCAGTAAAATGCGAATAACAAAAATCTTCACTTAAGAAATAAAATTATGCAGGAAAGGTGCTAAATAAAACATTATATTGAGGTTGATGCACATCTTATGTATGTAAAATCCCTAAGGATACTGATACCATATGCACACGTGTGCATTATTAGTGTATCAGATACCAATCTTCTTATTTTTCTCCTATACAAACATTCTAGATTCAAATATGGATTATATTTACATATTTCTCAACAGACACCAAGCACATTCGTTCTACAGAATAAATATTCCCTCACATTCTTATTTGTTAAAAAATATTACGTAGGAACTTATTCGAAATTTATATATGCTACTATAAATATATTATATACCCTTTCGGAAATCTTTTAAGATCATTTTAATGTCTACATTCATTTCGACACTACCAATGTCGTTCCATTTCTTTGGCTTTTTGCCTGTCCTAATATTATAAAATCTTCCAAGTCCCATGTCAATACCTACCACTTATATTCTGCATATGACGTAAGAAACTTGTACAATTCAACCTACTGTGAAGAATCAGTCCCTTCATGTCTTGTCAACTTCTAACTCCTTATTTCATCCCTATGGCTCAATGCACATTTTTAACATACAAGCAGAAATTTTAATTAATTGTTACAGCTATATTTTGCTACATGCCTATTGAGAGGTGCATGGAAACGGCAAATAGCACGAAAACGTATTCAGGCTACGGCAGAAAACATTAAGAGTCTTTCCACACTTGGAAATTGCGGAAGATGGTAGGAGATTCATCGATCGATAGTCATACAAGCCCTGAGTATCACAAAAGTACTCTCTGCTAGTAACTAGTACATGTTACATATATCTCACATCGACAACTTTTTTTGTGCACAAATAATTTTCTCTGTAGCATTGCAGTGAATACGAAGATTTAGATATCCAATGCATTTTTAAATTTAAGTACAAATAGTATTTAATAAAGGTAAATTTCTTTGAAGCTAAATAACATTTACAATCGCTTAGAGATTACTCTGTAAAAACATGTTTTAAAAGTTAATTTTTCGGCAATATGTTTGAACTTGCATTAAACTTTTGCTCGAAATAAAATTTTGCCTACTTTTAAAAGCTAAATTCCAATTCTAACTTGACAGATTTCATTATTAGTCTTCGTTTTAGACAGATATATCTTTCTGTATACCAAGTTAGCAGGCCAGATGGTTCGTATTCATAACTTATCTGATTGAATGCTCAATAATGGTAACTTGTTTTTAAAAAATTCGTGTACAGGTATGACGTAAAAAAGTGAGGAAAAGTATTTATTGATGGACAACGTTTAGTTCAATGATTCCCTGTGGAATTCTGAACAACTAATGATTTATTTATTGCCTTAGCACCAATAGAGTACTATAAAGTCTCATTAGGTACCTATTTAATAGTACGTAGCTATTTGAGAGAATGTGCGTCGCTATGCTGTTAGCATTTAGTGAACAACAACAAAATAACATTGAAAACATAAAAACTAAATAGTAATTGGAGATAAAATTCTGGGAAATGATTGTTCGCTGATGAGAACATGTAGAGTGGATTCATTTTGCACGTTTGCCTTTCTTCTATTAAAATAAAGACGTGCTTTTAAATTAGCTGCGGATTTGTAAAGTATTAATGTCTATACCATTAGCGTATTGCTAGATAAGTAATTCTTAAGGACTACATAATATTGTTAGTTAGAGAGAGATAGAGAGAGAGAAGCGTATAGCAGTTATTATTGCTGACAGTATGCTTTTAGTGTTACTATCACATGTTCAGTGCAGTCACTCACATTGAACATAGCTCCGATTCCAATTCATGTCAGTCGGCGATGCTTGCCAGTTCTGGGAAAGGCGAGAGAGAATCATAGCTAAGAGGAAGCCAGCGATGATCATGAATGAGGTAAAAGCGGGCATTACTTTTCCACAGACACAGGAGAGTAAAGCATCCGCCCTAATATCCTTCTTCCCATTATACTCTCCACTTCCCATTACACTCTCCTACTTCCCACATTGTGCCACGCTCGCACTACCTCAGCTCTAGCTATCTGACTCGGAAGCCCGGACTAGACACATCACCGACTACTTTCTACCTCCACAAAACGGGAGGATGCTGCTACCGTTCCTGGAGGTACGCTGTCCGAATTCATGCCGTCCTTTCTGTTTAACGGCTTTTACTACTTATTTATGTCCAAAATCCGCCAGTTATATAATAAACGGATGGACACTTTCTCTCATCCTCCTATACTTACTACACTATTTACTTTTCTTTCATAT
This sequence comes from Tomocerus minor, assembly GCA_009936455.2. Classification (NCBI taxonomy): domain Eukaryota; kingdom Metazoa; phylum Arthropoda; class Collembola; order Entomobryomorpha; family Tomoceridae; genus Tomocerus; species Tomocerus minor. The sequence continues at coordinate 10,866 of JAAAYG020036819.1, forward strand.
CGCTCCCTCATTGTGCCTCTCATTCCATTCAACCTACTCTCTCTCTCCTACACTCTCCAGCAGTAGGAGCATTACATGAGGATGCGTTTAGAGCTCTTTGCAAATACTATTAGAGAATGGATATACGTAGTCCGGTATTTATGTACTATCATTTTGCTAAAGTGCTGCATAGCTTAGCTCTGTTGTCCTCACATCGGCATCCCTACACAGCAATGTACATTCCGATCCGACAAGAATTTATTTATACTGTCGAAATTCCACTTTTGGTGACATATTCCATCACTCTCCTTATCTCTATCTCTCTCAGCTAAGAGATAACCATTTCTACATGTCCCACTTCAGTACAACTTAGATATACTATTGATATTGACCTGTCTTGTTTTTATGCTCCAACCAGATACCTACATAGGAATTTCTCCTTTGCTTTCTCTTCTTTTATTTCAATTCTTCTAGGCTAAGGGCTCCCAAACTTTTATCCAGTAATTCCATTGTTATGCAAAACATTTTCAAAAGGTATCACAAAAGTTTTCTAAATTAAAATAACTTTTGCTACCAATTGTAGTTATTGTAGTTTCCATGCCAATCAAAGGGGTTAATTTTAACCACGTGATCATTTTCTCACATGCGCAAATTAAAAAATCAATCTAATTCCTTTGAATCGCATTTAGTGATGAATTTTTGGATTTCAAATGTCTTTTAAACATCAGTCTCATCTCAGTATTTAGTTTGTCAACAAAGTAATCCTCATTTTTTTTTAATTCAATTAAGTTTGCAATAAGTCTAAAACTGAATGAAATGCAATTTGACTAAATGGAGCTGAGTGCTCTCAGTACCAAAAGTAGAAGAACTCCCTTTATATATATATATTACTTTGTCAAGTCTGCATAGTATAGTAGTCCCTTGGCAATAACATTTTCAGCGCGAACCTGTAGGAGCCATTGAACACTGTTATTCAAAAGGTCAGGATGGATTGACTCATTTAGCATTTATCCCATCGCCTATACAAAGCAGACAATTTATTCTCGCTAATGTACGCTAATGCAATAATATTTTCTCTTCTGGGAAATGAGAAACAGGTAGGCACCAGGCACAGCTGTCTCAGTGATTTGTGAGCCACGTCAACGTTGTTTACGGATGAATATTTACTGTTTCCATTTACCTGACACATAATTAGATACATCAACTTATAAAAGTTAGGTAGGTCATACTAGATCTCCAATAATTCAGCGTTAGTCCATATATATTTAAATATGCACAAAGTAAAATAAACTTATTCATAGAATCGAATTCTCAACACGAGTCAAGTTTTTTGTACATTTTCATCAAAGCATTTTGCATGGTGTATAGCATGGTCTTTCTCTACAAATATTTTCGAAATATTTACAGATACAAGAAAACGCATAGTCTAGACGCAATTCAGTAGATTCTGCTTGACATCAATGAAATTCGGAGGATTGCTTTGCTTCCTCCTTCAAATTCATTTAGTATTTCCGTCGAATGTGAATTATTTGTCCCTTCATTTAAAGCCGAACAGTCTAATTTAATTTTAATGGCTTTCGATATATACAGAGATTCCTAATTCAACATTGTTCCCTATAAAATTGAAGGACTGATCGATAACAAAGTACCGCATAGAAAGAAGCATCTCATTTTTAGATGAAAATTTTATTGTAGTACTTACTTCTATCTATAGAGTTTATATAAATCGCAAAGATTATACCTAGTCGTAATTTTGATAATTCTGTATCAATAGCTCATTAAACGTAAGAGGAGAGCTTTGATGTAATAAGCCACAATATATGAGAATCTCCGTCAATTACAGTCACTGTTGGCAATGGCTCTTCATGATTCCTGTCAAAGTATGACGTCAGCCTAACCAATTTCATGTCAGATTGTTTGAAAATTGAGAAGCTTATTCACTCAGTAGTCTTAATAAATACGCTCTAGTGCCACTCATCTTTACTTTTTGGAAGGATATAAAAAACATCATTCTAAAGATGAGACTTAGCAACCTTTGGAAAGGAAATCCTTGGGGCACAGCCTTAAGTACCATAATAATGTTCAGTTACTTACGCACTTCTGGCTAAATACTCAGCATTATTGTAACTTAATGAAAAATTATTAAACTGATTTAGAAAAGGCAATTCTTGGCTATAAGCAGTGTACTCCCTCCCGCCGCTTAGGAGGGAGAAATGCACTGTTAGAAACGGGAGGTGGGCGGGTGCTAAGGATGGTGGAAGTTGGAAAAACGTAAGAAATTACAAATGGGGTAAAATAGGATGGCACTAATAGGTTCTCTCAGTCGAAGGCTACTATCACACATCCTGAGTCGCACTGAGGATTGAACCCCAGACGTCAACCTGGTTAGAGGAGGATAATTTCATATCCCTAGGTCTCAGCTATAGTCATATTTCCGATTTGATTTTTTGACAAAGCTTTTTCACAATTTCTGTATTATCTCTTACAGATATTGTTAAATTATCTTTACAGCTCCGAATTTCTGGATTTTTCAACATTTTCTCTAACCTAATTGAAACTACTTTTTCTTTAATGTCGCTTTGCCACAAACTCGATTTTCCTCAGTAAAGCATGGCGAGTCTATTCAGTTTGCAAAAGTAAAATAACGTAAAGTAAATAACGTTACATAAAAAGTGAAAATTTAAGCAGAATTTTCTGTCGCAACGATGGTGCCAATTACATTAGACAAAAATTGCAGGATACAATACAGAAATTGGGAACCGCAATTTTGATAATCAGTTGTACCACTTAATTGGAAAGCTTGTTAATCAGTTTTTTACAGCGTATTGCAAGGAATGTTGTATGAGTTGTTAAATCATTTTGTGATGCATTAAGAAACAAAGTTCAGAATTAAAATAATTCTATTTTGAATTGAATGTACTGAAATTTGTATGCGTGGTTTACTATAACCACTCAATGGTGATTTAGATAATTTCTTCCTTTTCTCCCTGGTAGGTGGGAGAAATTAATTAAAGTTGGGAGAAGGCGAAAACTGACTAGAAATTATTCGAAGATGAGTTAAGGGATGGCTTTAAAAGGTTAAAAATATTATGTGAAGGTCTCCATTTAAATTTATTATTTATCCTTAATGTCTTTACACTTCTTTTAACAGTCTTTGATTTTGACTGTGTATTTGAAGAATTGAGTCGTGTTTCATTTCAATGGCACTGCGGCACACGAAACAAGTCCGAAGGATCCCTTTGGACCAAACATGATCATTTCTATTTGATGTGAAAGATTACATTAAAATAAATGGTAATACTTACATCCCACATCCACTCGGTTCTCGCAGATGGGAATCGGATGACCGTTTGGCCTTGGAATCTCACAGTCAAGTTTCGGTGAGGACGCATTCATGTTCTCCACACGTACCATCGCCGTCGTCGCATTCACAACTGTCTTGTGAATCAATTCGCTAGGAATCTCATGTTTCTTGAATGAAAATTCAATGTTACTGGCATTGTAGCCTTTGGCCATTGGGTGGGTCAGGTTAAGAGTACAGTACACCTCCAACGTGTCTCCGGTCTTCAAAAATATGTCTCCTCTGGGGGACGTGGCTGAAATGAATAAAATACAAAAATGTTTTTCAGAGCCTATAAGATCATTCTTATGTCATGTCATGTCGCTAGCTATCATAGTATGTGTGGAGGAAAGTGGATTGGTAGGGAAAACAGACAGTTTCATATTTTATCTCCGGTTTTCTAGAAAAGAAATATATGATATTATGACGCGTATCTAATATATATGACCTGTGCCATCAAAATATATCACTTGGCAATCCTGAACTACTTTTGTTTATTTGACTCCTTTCCACGCCTCGTTAATTTTAATGGAGATTTCTTGTGTGTTTACGTGTCCGTGTAAATAGCGTCCTACAATTCTATCTATTTACATGGCTAAGTTTTGGTAAATAAAGTAGAGCTCTTTATGGAAATTGCGTTGCGAACAGAATACAATAAAATATCTACATGTGTACATGGATGCTACGATGAACATCTTCTAGGAATTCTTGCTTTTTATATAAATGCATATACACTCGTGAATATCTAGAGTGTATCTGCACATAAAGCAGAAAAAGTGATAGGATTTACGAAGCAAAAACTTCTAATTAATCAATCCCAACCATTTTTGTCAACGAATTAAGCTTTCAATACACAGACTTTGCAGCAAAATTATCTTCAAGATGGATGTTCGCTTAATAGTATTGAAAGAAATAAAAATATACGCGTCTAAGAGATAATGAAAGGAATGATAAAAATGGAGATGTTTTTGCAAATAGCCGTCTGGCACGTACTATTTGACTAGACTGCTTTTCTCATAAACATTGAAAAACAAATCAAAGGCTACCTCTGATCCAGAAATTCCCTTTATTTCAGTTGAATAAACTCCTGACATTTAATGCAGCCTTGTACATCATGCAGTGATGCAATTCGATGAAGTTTACTTGTAGTATTTAATTTCTTTTGAATTATTGTACAATTAGTACACTTTGAGCAATGCGTCACTTTGTATACTTAGTGGGAAGCTAGAAAAATTCTACATGTGTTACTACAGTTCAATTTCCCCCAGACAATTTGCTAATGACCTATTTCTAGAGAAAATTTTCTAAAATTTTTGCTTGTGACGTCAACGTCCAAGCGAGTGGCTAAGCAGAGAGATATATAAGATGTATTAATTGTCCCTTTGAAGAATAGGCGTAGGTAGAAGATGTAAACCATTCCTCTAGAATGCATAGCGGCTGAAGGCTGAAATAACTATACCTACGACTCTACTGTATTAACATCCTTCCTGCTTTTCCATAGGTTTAGATAAACAGTAACTATATCCTACAGAATGAATATTATATTTGCGTGGCTTACGTAAATATTTTCGAAAGTGGATATCATGGAACTAATGGTTAATTTTTCGCTACTGACAAGTAAGCGATAGAATATCATATTTTATGCTTGTAACCTTTGCTTGAACTGTGCTCTGACTATTGAGAATAAATCCTTTGAAAGTAAAATAATGTAGTCCTTTTATTTAATTTCCACTGTGGCTACTGCTCATGTAACTGTATGAAAGTGATTTCTCAGAAACTATTATTTATTATTTTAGCTCATGTGATTGCTATTATCTTAGAGTCTGAAGTACATAGGCATATCCTTGAATGCCTTGTTCCTTTTTGTATGGCTCATGAGTTGGGAGTCCTGAGAGAGCCTTTATTTATTGCATAGGTAGTAACTTTCTACATCTATTTATTGTTATCTATAGAAAAAATATCTAGCCTTGCTTGTGCATGCTGTGTATCAATGTGCTACCATATTAATGAATGTCAGAGTTTTGGAAGAGAGTGGATGTTGTGCAGTGTGTATCTGCGTAGAGTGGCGTCAAGTCCTATCAGAAATAATCTCAAGAACTGAAGAAACTTCACGAAACTTTTGTCCGTTTGCAAACATGGCTTTTGATTGTAACAGGCTGGCAGGTGGCCGTGAGTCGATTACCGCTGTACACACTAGGCCTTTTCAAACACATACATAAGTATAGGGAAAAGGAGAAAAAATGGTAGTGAAAATGCTCGGAGCCTACTTTCTCCTCTCACTCTCTACGGCTTTAAGTGACAAACAATTTCCATCACTTTCTGCATTTTCTCTCTGATCTCATTTAAGAGTATTAGAGTGCGCATAGGATGAGTCTAGCAAATAGCAAAATATTAAGCCTCAATATCTATCAGTAACGGAATAGTCACTCCACAGAAGAAATATACATTCACTCAAAGAGTGGAAATACAAAAAAATATAGATACTGTAATATAGATATAGTAATATAAATTGGTCTACTTAAACATGAATACACCAGACGTTCTTTCTCTGCTCTACTTCAGAGAATTCTGTTCTTTGAATCCTCAAAAGTAATAAGTGTCGTGGGGTAGATCTACTTCTTTATGCTCTATCCAAAAAAAAATCCCAACTATAAATATTTGTGTAAAAGCTAAAAACTCTGTCTTTTGTTATTAATTTATAAAATTAAGGAGAAATACAGCAATCAAATACTGTATCAGATCCTCTTCAATAGTTGCTTTTCAAAATAATAAATAGACCGCTAAATTATGGACTTACTACCTGAAATTACAAAATAATTTTGTTTGACATTTCACGCTCGCATTTAATGACTTTTTATTTACATCTCGACAATAGAGATCGAATATCTTAAATGAAATATCAAATATCTTTTATCTTCCTTCGTAACATACATTAACGTCATCTGCAATGACGTATTGCTTTTGAAAATTGATATGGGATTGAACCTTGAAGAAATATGGAGAGGATTCTCATCTATTTATAGTTGACAGGTATTTGAGCTCAATAAGAAGAATATACATTTTATCCTGCTCATTCTTAAAAACGTATATGAAGATAAAATCGCGATAAATATCTGATTCATAAAAATGATTTCTCTAACTTTCACCCATTACCGCTAGAATTGTTTGTACTGCTGAAGGACTAAATCATTTAAACCAGTTGTAAGTTGTAGTACGGAGAAAGGTACATAAAACAAAGCTATAGGTAATTCTATTGTAGTTCTGCATGGAAGGCCTCATAGCTAAGTAAGCTAATCAAAGTCTACTTTGGAAACACGAGAGAAGTTTCATAATCTCCAGAAACAGAACAAGAACTCGCTTACTGTTGTGTATCGTAGAAGTCAACAAAGACACTGGCATGAGATTTCCAACGGGAAATCGTGAGCTGCCTAATGAAAAAGTCAAGATTGATTTTTTCAAATAGAATGCTGATATGGGGAATTAAGGCGGATTTACAGCGTTAAGCCGCTAAACGTGTACGCTCCAAAGAGACGAAATTCCTGCTTGAAATAAAGAATGGCATTTTTGGCACGGAAGAAGTGCGAGTGCTAACTGCGTACTATTTACACATGGATGAATGGCTATATACCTATGTACTTGAGATCTTCTATTTAGGCTTTTAACATTTGAGTGGTGTGTGGGCGTTAGAAATTGTTAAGTGACAAGAAAGAATGATATATAGCTGAAAAAGAAAATTTTTCGGCAGGAAATACGAAGTTATTTTGCTTAAATAACAACTTGTGTGACACTACAGCGTACCTACGCAATTTATTAATACTTTTTTGCCAGGACTTTTAAGTTTATTACTTTTCATTCTAAAAATACTGAAAGTACACAATTACCACTTCAGCTATTTGCAAGGTCTCAATTTCAAGTTTTGGAATAATTAAGGATGAAAGGTGTGTGCGTAAATAACACCAATAATATGACTGTACTAAATCTATCGACTGTATTCAAATCCATTGTTAGTATTTGACCGTGTATTCAAAGAAAAATAGTCTACTCGTCTTGGGTTATTTCTTTACACCTTTATTTTAAAAAGAATTTGGGCACAGAAGAGTTGGTAAACATTGGCCCCCTAAATCCAATCTGACTTGAGTGGCTGGATAGATTTACCCACCAAATAACGTGACATTTAGAAAAAGATGGGAGAGAGAAAATGCTTAAGTTTGTTTTGCCTGTGATATAAAAGAAGAGGGCTTTCCCCGGATGACAGTAATGGAAACCAAATGCATAATGTATGTCTGCCCTTTTCTGTATTATTTATGTATGAGCGTAGTTTAGAATTTCAAGGGCTACTTTGTAAGCAGTGAATTTTTAAGTCACAAACGCACCTGTGGAAATAACAACAGTTTATCCATTAGCATTCTTTCACCGTCGTTATCCTTTTTAACTCTCAAAATTTTCCTAGATATATTTAACTTGAAAAAACAAGATAATAATATAACTAGAGACTTGACTTCAGCAGTGACTGTAAATATACAATTGGATTATGTAAGTGGATTACGAAATGATTTGATTGTGATTTGCTGAGAAACGATCAATAAATACACTACTACTACTAGTAGTAGCAGCAGTGACAGTGTCTATTAAGAATGTGAGTAAGTAAATAAGTTATTGTACTGGGATATTTTATAAGAATGAGGGAAATGATGAGTAGAGTGAAGTGAATGGCTGAAAGGAGGGAGCTGATTGAGATGGAAAATGTTGGGAGAAAAAGAGTTTGTTAGAGAGTGACAGGTACCTGGCTATATCTAGGATGGGCATGAAAATCTAAATGATCAAAAAAGTTTTAGCATGACACTACTTATTATGAGAATAGAAAAGATAGAGTAGTGCTGTCTTTGTGTCGAGGAGAGTGGAAGGGATATTGTGTACATGCATTTTGTCTGGCTAGATTTCTGGATGAAAGGACATAAGTGTATGTATGAATATAGTGAATTTTATATGTATGGAGGCTCTAGTGTCTAATGTAGTCACGTAGGAGTTAATCCACAAATGCCAGTAGAGAAAACGTGTATAAAACATTGATAGTGGCTATAAGTGTATTTTATTGTGCTGGGTACTAGTCTCCTGCCTGGTGTGCTAAGTTCAGAGTTCCGTTTGACTCTGCGGGGACACATTATGAATGAAGTTGATAGGAAAGTGGAGGAAAGAGGAGAAAGTACGTCGTCGTGGAAAGTTGGCGTGTGCATAATAAATCGTGTTATACATACGTAGACATCTACATCCTATGTTATTATAATAGTATGCGAGTCAAATAGTATATAGTGGCAGGGCTTTCTACACTTTGGTTGTCGGCTAGTAAAAGTTAACTGGATTTCCTTCCAGTCAGATATTATATGAGGGAGTCGAAATAATCGTCCAGATAGACTACACGACTTTGAATGCCTTTTACATTATGTAGTCGATAACTTTTTTCCAGGTAGGTAAATGAACAGTAATGCGTATAGGGGCCTTGGCTGTATGCGGGTGTCTGTTGCGAGAGTAGATAAAGTTTGGTGATAGGTGTCACGTCGAAAGGGAGGGGAGAGAGAAAAGATGCAAGAGAGAGAGATTTAAAGAGAACTTACCTCCCGCAAAGCCGGGAACACCTTTTAAACAAATCAATTCTGAGGCAGTGGCACCGGAGACGTTTGCTAAGGAGATGAGAAATGCCATTAGGATGGGAAGGAAGGCAGCGAGGGCTGATTGTGATTGGGATTGTGACAACTGTGAGATCCATTTTTGGCAATGGCAAACGTCGCGACCAACTTTTTCTTCCACTTGATCCTCGACGTTTTCTGATTGCGCCATTAGAACTTGAGACGCACGGGAAATAAATGAATTGCTATCGAGTCGGAGAGGCTGTCGCTAGTCCTTCTTCTCAGTAGGCACTGGCAGCAGGGAAAGAGAGTCCTTGGAGGCCTCTGGATTCTGGGCTGGCGAGATAAGACACGTGAACGAGCCAAGTGCGCCTAGATCAACTCACATCAGATATGATCAAAGCGATGAACTGATGTGCCTGTGTGTAGAGCTCTGCGGCCACTCTCGTCAAATGTCACAATTTCTTTGAGAGAGATAACAAATAATGACGTAGGTACTTAAGAGCTGCTTCTAAGTACTCCCTCGATAATCAGCTTGCCCGAGTATTTTTAGCCCGTCACGTCGGCGAACTCGATTCAATTAATTCGATTGGAGCTGCCTAATGAAGACGAGTCCCTTGTTTTTTCACGCTTGCTAACTAATTAAATAACGATGTTTTGTACTATTCTTCTCTTGATTTCCTTTTATGATCGTTAGATGATCCTGAGTGTAGGTAGAAAGGTAAATAATTGGACGACTTCCGTTCACCTCTCCTTCCTTCCCTCTCAAAAGAATTCCTTTGGACCAAAAAGAGATTCTGTGCTCAGACAGCAGCAGTCAGCCGGGCGGGATCCGGCTTTACAATTTATTCAACTGGCTCCTTCCAAGACGACGAACTACTCACAATGGCATAACAACTCTGTCTTCATCAAAGTTAGGCTACGGAGTAAGAGGATAGTGGGCGGGAGACGAGTCTTGGAAAGCTTCTCAACTCTTTACTCCTAATCAACTACATTTACTTCCAGTCTCCTTTCATTCACGGATATTATTAAAAATAGTCATACGAAGGATTTTTAATTGTATTTACATACAACAAATATCCCCCTCGCTAGAAATTGTTTATCCCGTCTCTGTTCAGCAAATTTTCTTTGTTTTCCGATTTTCTACTCAAATTAGATCACAGGCGGGGAAAGTTGCGTAACTCCCAAGGATCAACAAAATGATGTTTACTTCTTCGTGCCAGCCAACATTTTCCCTATTTAACTCGTAGTTTTCAGTACGTAGCTACCTATTATATATGTTGAGGTTCGTTTCGCAGGATTTCCTTTAGATGAGGAAAGGAGCCTTTTTATTTGACGGGATGCAATTTAAAGGACTACATATGCAACTTGATTACAATTCCAATTTGATTTTCGACTTTACAATCAGTTTGACTATTGTTCGACCTGTTCCTTCAGTTGCATATGAGGATATTGCAAGATTTTTCGTCTGGGAGATGCAAAGGGGAAATAGGAGGCTATTTTCTAAGTTGATTTCCGACTCGACAAGCTACGAAAATATTTCGGCTGTTGTCGTCCTAGGATTGTTGCAAAATTGTGTTGTCGCGAGAGAAAAGTTCCAACGTGTGTTTCTCCAGGAGTTGTTTGGCGTATTGGAGAAAAGTGTATGTGTGCGTGCGTCCAAAAGCTCCTCTCTTCCTTGTAACGCTTGCAGGCTCCAATTTCAGAGAAATTGTTTCACTGTGAAAACGTGCTTATTTATGCTGATTCGAATGAGTAGTCAAATTAGAGGTAATAATTGAGGATTAGTGTCGGTGAGGTATGTTGGGTTGTTGGAGGGTGAAGTTGGCTTCCGTTTGGACACGATGTGATTCGGTGGAAAGGAAACGCTGAAAAAGTAAGTCGGCTCACGGATGACTAGTCCGGGCAAAGATATATAGGGACGGTGTGTGTGTGCAGTGCAGACAGGTAGGAGTCGGCAGGTGGACAGAGAGTTGAGCTGGTGCGTCCTGCAAGGAGGTAGTCGTGGCCGATGGAGTTTAATAAGTGGAACTGTTGGGAGCCGAAGGAATGGTGGAGGCAGCGGAGCGTTGAGGAGGCTGAAGGAGGACGGCACGGTAAACGCTCCCTCCGTTGATGCTGATGAGGATGGACTGAAAGGAAGGAAATCTCTGGACGTCAACCAAAGAGCAAGTGAGAGAGAAGTTGCTCTGTGAAGCGTATAAATAACTGAAGCAGCTCTGTGTTATCGCTATTACTATTTCTGTTTTCTATTCATGTGAGTTGAGCACATGAATTCATCTTGAATCCTTCTCACTCACATCACATCACACACTGTCACAATTCAATATGTCTCTGTATCTGAGGAGAGATAGACGCGGAGGGACGTGAGTTATGCCTCTAAGTAGTAAGGCTGACGTAAAGCTGCAGAAAGCATTCTGCTCTCTGTCCTGGCATATCCCTCTTATTATTATTTATGTATTATGATTATCTATAGACAGAGAAGCAGAGCTCCGTGAGATTAGAGTGCGCAGTCTATACGCAAATCTCCTTACAGACGTGAATTATAGCTACAAGTGCCACTCTTCTTCCTCATAACCATAAAAATCCATGTTCAAGTAGACTTAGTTGTTGTTGTCCGCGTTTTGTTTGCTGCCATGCCATGCTACAAGGCAGAGTCTGACTAGTGAGCACTCAATACACACAAACACTTTCCTTCCAGTCACACAGATGAAAAGATCCGTGGTCAGGGCCCTGTTGCTTCTCACTTTGCAGCCTTTTCTTGGTTTCTTTCTTGATAAGTGTTTATATAATTCCTGACATTCACTACGAGATCAATCTAATAGCCACACATAATATATCTTCTCTCTCTATTCGCCTCTCGATCCTCCCTCCTCATGAGATGCAGTGATGAAAGTTGTTTGTACAATGCAGCACGGCCCGTGTGTTCCTCTTTTCGTCACAGACTTTTCTTCCCGTCCTCGAATGAGTTGCTATTCCTCCTCGCCACGGGTCTTTTCCGACCTTCTTCGCTGTTTTCTGTGGGGATTGAGAGTGGCTCAGTGGCCGTCTTGGTGGCTGATGGGCTTCTTCGGCTCGTCCACGTCCTCCTCGTACCACTATAGCAGTCCTCCTCGTAGATATGCTGATCAACACTGGAAAAAGAAACAAGTCATCCATCTTAATGCACAAAAAGAACGATTTCTACGAAAAGCGTCAAATGATGAAAGCCATTTTCCAGACTGGTTCTCTTCTTTATCCACGTTCGTGTGAATACGAAATCACTCAAGGTGCTCACTCACAAAAACATTCCCTCACTCACTCACTCACTCACTTCCATCGCTCTTAAGCTCAACTTATAAGCTAATCCCCTCTTTTTCTCCTTGTAAATGCCTACATGTAGAAAGAGATGCACACAGAGTTTACTTTAAGTCTCCTATTATATATCTTTAGATTAGAGTCTCCTTTAGACTTTATGCTAAACATTTAATATAAGCATTCGAATTGCACTATACGAGAATCCTGAATGCATGCCATTATGAAGTGTAGCATGCCTCATGTGATACTATACATAATAGCTACATTCGTACATTATGTCGTGTGTAGCGCTCTACTCCTATTTACATACAGCCAGCAACCCAACGTGAGTGAATGTACAAATCTATTTTTCTTTCCCTGCCCACTATATTCATAGAGATGTTATGTTACGTCTCATTTCAGCCTTTCCTACAAATACTCAGCCTAGCCCTATTACGAACTTCTCTATTTACCACCAAAATATATCAAATGCATTCACAGACCGCAAATAGTGCTTACAATCTACACAAAACGTATTTCTTCTATATAGGGACATATTCCTAATATATTTAGAGCTAGTCAACATATACATTCACTAATAAGAGCCACACAACCACCTCCTAGTCGCATCATCTTACCATCTTATTTTCAAGTAACACATTTTATTATCTAATGTGGACTCCTAATGGGAGAAATACGATATTATGCTAAACCAACATGATAATAACGATGTGCATTCAACCTAACTCCCTCATTACATTACATTACGAACGTAATCCTTTAGGAAATTCTTTCCATTCACATCTTCTCCACTAATGCCTTACTTGCAATTCTCACTCTCATTCCTATAAAATCTCTTTCCACACTTCATTTTATTTACGTTGCCTCACATTTCATATTAGAATCCCATTAGAGCATTGTGGTTCATATAGTTATACAATAGATTAGTATAGTTGCTACTGGGAGCTAAGCCACATTTCCTATAATTAGCAACCCACAATGGTTAATTCACCCATTACAAATGTATACTGGTCGAAGGAGGAATTTAATATACAATTATAATCCATCGCTTTGTCTCCTAAGACTATTTATAGTTCTTATAGTCAAGTGCAAAGTCGTAGTGACATTAGAAAAGTAAATACCCGTACCTTTTAAGTATATTTTTTTCCATCCCTTCGTGAATGAGCAAATGCACATGCTCTAATCCTTCTATTTAAGATCTAAGCATCGTCTACACTTAGAATGCACTCACTCGAACTCATTCACTCTTAGATTTCTCATTCAATTCCTATGCTTGACTTTTAAATTGTGAAGTCTTAGTTCTTGTCGACTTTTGTTCTACCTCTCACTAAAAAGTTGAATGCCTAGCTACCTTTGTTTTCAAAGCTCACACATAATAATAATGTTTATCTCCGAGAAACTAATAATCATTACGGAGCTAAAACCTACTTTGTCATTCATTTACATTAGATTTGAATGATGGCCTGAGTCTGACACTTGCTTTTTTATTTAGAAAAAGAACTAAAGTGGGCTGTTTGTTTTTCTGCGGAATAAAAACTGAAATCTTCGTGTAAAAATAAGCATTTATCATAATATTTGTAGCTCATAATTTGATATTTATATGCATATTCATGTAAATGTACTATTTACACGTAAACATGACAGAAAGATTTATACATGAGTTGATTTTGTAGAAAGCCAAGTGTGCTTCCCATTCTCTTACAATGAAAAAATAGGGGAAACATGGGAATCTATGTAGAATGTAAAGTTGTAGTGTCGTGAGGAATATAAATCTATTAGCAAACAAAGTTTGTGAGGATATTACATGCTCTTTGCTAAACAAAGGAGTAATAATTTCCATGAAAGCTTACGCTTCAAACAAAATCTTACTTTTCTCTCTTTTTGCCTTTCGAGAGAAGGAATAAACGCAGTGCATTCAGTCAGAAATACCTTGGGACGACTATTACATAATGGTAAATAATAGAAAAGTGAGTGTAGGAATGTGTGCTCGCTTTTAGCCTTGGTGAGAAATTGCATGACTTGACTTCAGGTCATTTTAATTTCCGTTCTACGTGCTATTCACCTGTCGGATTGTACTCCAATAATTGCAGATGACAGTGGGATGAGAGCTGAAAGAGATTCTGGATTCCCTGAACCATGTCATAGTGTGGATTATACTTTGCTCGATAAAAGATCTGTATATGCAGAGAAAAAACGAAAACCACAATTACAGAATATTTTATCCCTCGCAGTCACAACACACACACAGAGCGAGCATCATCATCAGCACTCAGTTCTCAATTCAGCCACATCACATCACTTCATTCTATCCCTTCATCGCAGAAATAAATCTGGTTATTGCCTAACGCATCAACTTTTGTGTTTAGTATTTATAATTCATGGGGCTACAGGAGAAGTACACAACCTATGGCAGCTCTGCATATAAAAATGCTAAAGCCACGTTAAGTATGGCATTGATATAGTATGAGCACTGCTGAAGTCCATTTTTCAAAGGAATCTCTTCGATAACTCGACTATTCTCTTTTGGATTTGCGTTAACTCTCAGATATTCACGACACGATAAAAGTAGTCAACCAAAAAAATCTATAGAATCCTTTACACTTTGCACAAAGAGTCTAAGCACTTCATCACAAAGTTACATAATAGGCCGTCATATGTTCTATTAAATAACGAAGTAATCTTTAAAGTCTCTTTCGTAAGCAGTATTTGATGTGTCTAATGTGTCAAAGGCATAGAATTATAACTTTTGTAATAATAGAGTGTTTAATGCTATGAGGAATAATATCTAAATAAAGAAGGATGTGTGTGTAGTGAACTTTAAGTACAGGTTCTTTACAAATGGAGAAAGCATTTCGAATTCCTAAAGATACTTAATCTCAAGTGCAGGAGTCGAAAAGATAAAAATGTATTTATAAAATATATAATCTGCACATGTGGATTGAATAATACGTACTTGGCTAACGTCAAGCTAACACTAACAGTGACTCTATACTATTTTTTAGTTCAGAGTCCAATTAGTATATGTGTAGTCCTGGTTGGATATTCATCGTCGACATTCATGAGAAAAGCAAATGTCCCACACTAGCTTCGTCGTCACTGTCATCGTGCAACTAAATGAACAATAATAGCTAGTGTTAAAAATGTTTTCTTCGAACCCGCAAACACAATAGTTGAGAAGCACAATAATATTGTGAACTCCTATCAACCTAGACGTAAGACACGACTGAGATCCAATCCAGTGCAGTACTAAATGCAATCAGTCAGATGCTACTAAAAACTATGTGCGCATCTCATCTCTGCGAAAAACCAGCCGAGTGTAGTTTTTAAATGTTTGTCGCCAACCAACAACTATATGAATGAAAGAAGAGATTTAAATTAAATCGATCTTTATTAAACGAAAGTTCTTGGAACTTCCTTCAGATGCAAATTCAAGTATGGCTATTAGTGTATACATACATCCTACGTTCCTCTGTGTACCAACAGACATCTCTGCACACAGAAAAGGCAAGACGAGAGCTTAGGCATTGTATACATACGCGTTGTCACAATTGTAAAGTTAATCTATTCTATACAGCAGTTAATGTCACTTCAAATGCTCGTTCTGAAAATGTGTGTCTATGAGCTTATCTCAGAAAACCTTCTGTAGATGTGCACATAGATTTCTTGCCGTTTTTTCAAAACTTGTTTTCTTATCACCAACATTACAATTGTTACTTTTTTTTCATGAATGGATTAAATGAACTTTAAAGAAGGATGCTTTGCACTTTTCAGTCTTTCAATTCTGTAGAATTGCTTATATCTTAATCAAATTCCTGACAACGAGCGAACTTTTACACACAGAGAACAAATTACATTCACAGCCACACTAAAAGAAACCAATTCAAAAGCTTGGCAGACCATTTTAATTACTGCTAATTAGAGAACCAGTGGCTTATAGTTAACAATGAGGGACGAGGAGATTTAAATGTGGATCATCTGCCTACACGTCCTCACAGCACACTCAAATTCTAGATTAGAAGCACTCGACTCAAACAGTTTTAACAGAATTGTATAATGTCTAAATTGGCTTAACATAATGAACGCTGCAACCACAATTAGATGCTCTCTTTTGCAATCACAGGAAAATGTTTAGTGAAACCTGATTGAATAGAATTATCCGGTCCTATTAGATTTTTGCATGAGCTATATCCTTCAGTCTCTCTATATTGTCAGTGATTCTAAACTATTTTCGATGGCTAATGAACATTTGCTATTAGTGAGCGTGCGTGAAATTAAATCCTATTTCGCAGTTCATGATTTCACAAAACACTGTTCGATAAGAATCTTTGCATAACGGAGCGCGGAGTATGGAAACTAAGTCCTAATGCTGAATGAACTGAACAAAGAAAATACTACACTAAATTACAACATCGCTCCATTAGATAACAGATCTATTCAGTGCCCAATGAAATCTGCGGTAAAGTGAACGGGAAGCAAGAGCCAAAATCAAGTTAAAGCTAAGTATATTAAAGTGTCGACTGATATTACTGACTCTAATGAGTTTATAAGGCAAAACGGTAATAGAGGCAAAATGCATAACCTGATTATGCCCATAGTAGGCGTTCTTTCTCTATTCTGATGTTGTGCATCCCTATATAGCTTCTATATTGCTTACAAAACGTTAAAGTCTCTATAGTCACACTTAGCATCCGTATTTATAGACTATAATATTATATAGTAATAGTTTGATGGCTTAATGAATACCACAGCGAAAATGGTTTCCATTTTACGAGACCACAACATCACTATAACATAAGAATAGCTGAGCACGAGTATAGGCAAACGCCTCTAAACTTAATTTGCATTACTACCGGAATAGTATACAAGCCAAAGAACAACGCTTTCATTAATTCATTTGCTTTTATCTCGCCTCCAAATTTCATCTCACAATTGATTACGGCAGCCACAATAAAAATCTTTGAAATCCCTTCACTTTCATGATTTGTAGTCTTATTTTCGTGCAGTCATTGTAAAAACACTTCCAATCCAAGCATTTAGTCAATCCTACCAAAAACTACTGAGGCACAAATAAATCCCCTTGGATTAATCATTAACATTGACATCATCCTTCGATCAGCAACCTGCTAAATGCGCAATTTAAATCATACTCCATAAAACCAATTTGTGTGTACAATTAATGAAGGCATTCTTGCAAAGCACTGACAAACCACACAATTTATCTTGCACTTTGTCATTCTATAGGAAACATATAAATATGACTACCAGTAATATGTTTAAAATTAAAAATGCGTTAGTTATACCATTATGTTTGAAATATTATATTCCACTATTGGAGAGCAGTATTATCTAAATGAATTATTTTCTCATGAAAAACATGAAAATTTTTATGACCTTTTTTTCCGAAGGTAAAGAGTTTTTAAATTCAACCTTTAAATTATTATAACCGCTTATATAGAAAATAGAGCTGGGTATCTATGTGTAAAACACAGATCGTTAATAAAATTATTGCATAGAGACGGGAGAATCGTTGACCATTAATTTCAGTTATAATTAATCCTTATTGATGATCATTTTGTAACTGGTACGTTCATTTGAGCAGGGATTTAGTATGATATGTTAGTGATGCTGCTGCTGTAATGATGAAAGCAGAAAAGATCATTAATTAGTCGTATTATATCTGCCGACAAGGATAAAACTCCAATTTGAAGTCTTACCTAAATTATTACCTGTACTAGAGATTTATTTTCGACTTGACTACATGTAATTACAGATGGAGATGGAAGGAAGGCAAGGGAAGGGAAGAAGGATTAGTGCGGAGAGCGTTAAGCCGTACTTCAACTTTTGATAATAACTGGATTGAGAGTTCTCAGAAGATTTTTTGAAAAGGCAAAATATCAAAATACGTCTGCTATTGGATTTACTAACGCCGTCTATTCATTCACATTTGCCTATTTATGAGCATGTACATTCATAGCTAATAAAGTAATAGATTTAAATCCTTTATTTAAAGAGATTGGGAATATCTAATTTAAGGTGATCTACTCAGATCAACAAATGAATTTGAGATGCCTACTTGTCCAATGTCTGGTTTTAAAACATAATGATCGGAGAAAGATTTAGCATACTTTTTAATGAATATTGCGAAAGGAGTTTTAGCACGTGTCGCTCCCTTACAAATATGCTAAGATTATTCTTTCTGCGCCGAATTCAAAGGATCTTGTAGGTCGTTGTTTTGAATACTGATGCTTTAAGATTTTCTTATAAAATATCATTTAGTCATTGCACGAAAAGAAACATGTTGTCCGGATTTGTTTATATTTAAGTGATACTTTAGAAAGGAAAGATTATTTTTCAATTAAATAGAAGGTTGATTTTTGTCATTTATCAGAACTATTCTTTGGTAGTACATTTTTAACGGGAGTTGAGAGTGTCGAGGTAAATTTTACTATTCAGAGTTTGACAGTGTTTTTATGTCGTTTGCGTTGTTGGGTAGTCATTATGGCTATTATCTTATTATCATAGTCAAGTCATTCATTTAAGTATCATTGAATGGAATTTGAGTATAATAATACTTTTACACAGTTTCTTCTATCGTGAAAGCGACAATTTGCAATTTACTTAAGGAAGGGTGGAACCTTTGCAAATCCTGATTTAAGGAAAGAGTGGAGTAATGAGATGTACATCTATCCTTGAAGTCACTTCATATTATTCGAGGGCGTCATTAGAAAAATAATTTTTGATTTTCCTCGCAAATTTAGAAAAACGAAGTTGTGACTATTAGCGGTACGCGCCCTACTTTTTGATGTTTTTGCACCTCTCTTTACGTCTTTTCAAAATGCCAGAATCAGGATTTTTAGATTTTGCAATTGATTTACACGAAGACATTACGGCGGCAAAATTTTGTCATGGTATTTTATGGTAATTTTTTTTCGCTTATTCTCCCTCTCTTTCAAACGGGGCAGCCGTCCTTAAGTTGAGAGATGTGCGTTGTCAGTGTCGACGTAGACTCTGTGCCGTAATAAGTAGACGCCAGAGTTGAGCTAACGAGTTGAATGAATGGCAGAAAAGAAGGAATGAATGAATGCTGGCTCTAATGACAGAGCCACGACTCGCATTTTCACAAATCCTAAATCTTGTGCTTAGTAAAGTGACAGTCACACACACGGTATGTCATAGAAATACAAAGAGCGATCTCATCTTCCCTTCACATACTACAACAAAAGTCTCTCAAAAATAAATAGATGAATGTCATCCAGTTCTTTCTCGATCCGTAGATTACTTAGCCATCTTTCTCTCTCGCCCATTATATTCCAGCACAATCAACTCAAAACCATTTCTAAATGTTATTCCACATAGCCAGTCTCTCAATCCAATATTAAAGTGTCAAAACAGAGCTCTGTAGACGAGATCAAAGCTCTTTCTCAGAGCCCGATGGATTTGTGTGATTTGAATTTTGGAGGAATGACATTTTTCAATTCTTTATCCAGTTTTTTCACAATTGATAAATTTAATCTGTTATATCTATAGATACTACTGTTCTTCTCTCTTCAGGAAAAAATAAGCATAACCTTGGAAGAGAGACAGGAAGAGATTATTCCAATAAATCATGTTCGTATTACGCAATTTCCCTAATGCATTTCAATATACAAAGTAACTTTCCTATTGGGACATGAAAAAAACGGAAATTGAAAGAGAATATTAAAGTAGAGAGAGAATTGCAAATAAAAAAAAATCTATCATGAGTCACAATTTTAGAGAGGTGCACTTATGCATTCTGGAATGGGATACAAATTGACACATATCCCGTTCCTATCTGTCGTCATTTGTTCTATTTTCAATTTGTAACACTAGGTTTTTCGGCCCTGTGCGCAATTCAATAAGGAATCCATCCCATGAGCTAACAATGCAACATTTCCCAACCAAACTAGTAGTAAAGTTTTACGGCGTGATTTAAAGTTTCCAGAGAGAGCATTATAACATGAAATTTGTATAGCATCGGCAAATTCTCCTCATGAATATCTTGACGCTTAAGTCTACGCGTAGTTGATGAAATGAGCAGTCAGCAAAGTGGAAATGAGCAGCAAGGATTTTCTTTGCAGCGCACTAGAAAAAGACTGAGTCTCAGAAGAATCGCGCGGCAAGGAAATTCATCTTTAGTGTTGGATGCCATGTGCATTGTGAAACCATCAGAGACCAAGGAGATAACTCTTTGCCTTCAAATCCGAGCCAAAGAAGAAGAAAGCAATTTCTTTGGAGCCTTACGTTACGGACTTCTCCCACCAAAAAGATCAGAATGAATGGATGAAAAGGAAAAGCCTTCTTGTACATAGACACACATTTACTTAAGTAGACAGAAATTCTGTGCAAGGCATTGACTAGAGATACAATTTGACAATAAGAACACAAAGATCTCCTTATCTTCCTTCTCTCCTTCGACTTCAGTTGTTTCTCTTAAAATACTTTTTCCGGCACGACTTCACTTGCCTTGACGGCTCTGTTTTGTTCCATCCTCGCTCTTTTACTTCCCATCTTCTCAGAGCCATTTCCAAGTTCAACCTCCTCCAGTGTTTTTGTTATGCTCCTCATTCTTATCTTGGGTGTCAACCAAAACCATATTTATTGTCTCTCTCCTCTCTCTAGCTCTTTGGAGGACAACACTAAGCACATTGCACAAAATTAGGTATTTCATGCTGAGTGCTTTACTAGTACTGCACCCACTACCCACATCACTGCAGATTAGTCGAATGCTCTTTAACTCCCATGCGTCTTCACTACTGCAGACCACTAACTCCAAATTAGGATGAACACTCAATTACTGTTTCACACGCTCATTTAGCTACCTACTAAGAACCTCATGTTCTTTATGCATAAAAAAGCGAAAACATTAAAAAAATATCTTCAAAACTGTCTATCAGTTATGGATTGGAGATTAAAAATATACTTACAGTATTTGCTAGCTATACATAGACAAATATTTAATTAATTATATAAATATTTAGTTGTCGACTCAGGAATTTTTTTTACAAAATGTGGCCCACACACAAAGTATAATGATTTGATGAGAAATTCATGAATATTAAATAGGCTACATGTTTTTAGTAATGAATGGCTGTCCTTAGTGGATGATGAATGATGAGTCCAAGTGCTAATTAAACACGGAGCTAGTAACATGTACTCATAGTTAGTTTAGTAGATACTTGTAGTTCGTTCATAAGAACTATTAGATTAAGTGTATTATGCAACATTACTTGTAAATGTGATTCGATTCCGAAAATAAATGTATCTACTCCGCCAATGAATCTCTATTATTAGATATTCATTCATTAACGAAGGATGTGGAGTCAGCCTTTTCCTTGAACTTATTCTCATGCTCTGCTCTACTACATATTTGTAATATAGCTCCACAGCCCCCACAACGCATAGAACAGTTGGACTGGAATTAAACGACGTATCTTGAGCCAAGCTAAATGATATCAGAACACATTTCTTACGATTTCGTCATTTAATGTTGTCATGTATATAAAAGTTTGCTTTATTATTGTAGACTCTTTTGATTCCGCATTATGATAGAAGCGTGTTTTGTAATGTCTTTCATTTTCGTGACAGCTTGTGTGGCATGTGTGGTATGGTGAGGAATAATATGCATATTAACATAATATATATTTGCTAATGATTGGTGCTGAGTGTGGCCAAATATTTATTATTATGCACATAGGTTAAAGAGTAGAACTATAAATGAAGTACTAGGGCTGTTCAAGTGCCTATACGAGTATCAGGAACTTCATAATCATTGTGTTTCGTCTGCCTTGACTCACTTGACACCGAGAGAGACACAAATCTGGTTTGTTAATAAACAATTACCTTATCGCCGTGATGCATAATTCATTCCATTAATAATACTGCCGTATTTGAATGCAAACAGAATATCCAGGAACATTTCCAAGAAACGTGCAAGTCTGCTGAAGAATACTAAACCTGAACAATGCTAATAAAATACATTCCTAGATTCTACCTGACGCAGACCCTATATGAATTATTACAGAGAAATAAGAAGGATGCCCATTTCATCTAGGGCTCTATCTTTCATTTCTGTATATGGTAATCAGGATATGCATAATGCCCCATTAGCTAATATTATGCATAGCATTATAAAACATTCGGACTTACGAACGATTAATTTTGTAAAGTGCAAGCCTTTGTCACAAAACTCATTTTTAACTGTCTTGTATAATATATTGTAGTATTTGTCTGTGTGCGATGGCTTGGAATATGAAAATTTAGTTAGCTCTATCATCGTTTGTTACAAGGTGCAGGAGCCATAATTCAAATAGAATTCTGTAACATGAAAGTGATTCATGTACACTTAGCTTACTGTATGCATTGCATTATTGCTAGAATTATTTTAGATCCACTACTTTCTAGCTTTGCTTCAAATTAAATGATCAGTCTAGAGCTGTCTTGAGTAATCTGCTTTAAATTGAATGTAAGAAATTTTTTCGTTTGAAAAATAATATCACTTAAGACTTCTGAAAGCTTCACTTGTGTATTCAAAGAATTGTCCTTGCTAGAAACAATGCTGATGACCGCAACACAATAGAGATCATCTATTTCAATCGCCCTTTAAAATCAAATGCAATTTAAAGCTTTTGGCCTTGTGTGCTTCGATAAATAAGCTCGTTATCTTCCTCATACTCTTCTGCATCCTTCTGCCATGCATCACAATCCATGTTAACCATTCCAACGAAAGCATTAATAAAATATGATATGGATTGTTAGCAAACTGAGATGATTAGCCTCTAAAAAGCTCTTAACCATTCCTAATTGAATGCAATGAATGAGCACCTATTTATCTATAAATAATAATAAGTACGCATCTGAGCTACTATCTTTTATAACTTTGCATAACACACAGGCCAGTCGAGTAGTGCGCTAGTATAAGTATGTATACCTATGGAATTACTTGGAAATGGCGGCACAACAAAGTTCAATAAATTATCATGCTTTTATGAGCGCACAAAACAATTCGCGATAACCTTTACGTAATTGTTTTCATTTTCATTTTGTAAAAATTTATTCCTACTGCCAAATAAACGATTCGTACGAACTGCAATGAAAATGGTACATGACCTTTTTCATCTAGATACGCTCTAAGCGGAACTGTCATAGTTATGTCTCATATATAGTTTCACTAATTTTGTTTTCCACAGAGGTGAGATAGCGATCCACACCGTTAGACTTCTGCCTATTTTTTGATCTTGCCTTTTGTATCCCCCAAAGCCAATTGCCTATCATGACACGAAATTCAAAAACTAATTCAGCATCGAACTCGAGAATGACATGAAATCCAAAAGAATATCCGGAAAAAGATATAGGTACCTAATTTTTTGTATTCCATTTACAATGAATGTGGTCTTCTCACTTTTTTATAATTAATAATTAATATTATCGCTAGCTATACTACAAAGGTAAGCGGTGATAATAAAGTTGATTATCCTCAACTTAGTTTTGTAGTACCTAGTAACATGTCCAGTTAAAAGCCGCTGCATAATCCACTAGTTCATAATAATGTATGAAAATCATTAAGGTACCCTTGTGCAGATAAAATATTAACTTAAGGACATGCAAGCGTGTTTTCGTTTTTGGTTCACTCGCATGTAGCTACAATTATTTTCGGTTTGAATTCAGGATTGATAATTAGCTAAAATCTAGCTCGAAGCATTCTGCCAAATGAATGAAATAGGGGAAGTAGAGTTTTAGTAAAATGACGTAGACATTCCAAGTCCCCAGTTTTTTAGAAACAATTAGTTTTGTAATCTACTTCCGAAATGGACATTTCTCTATTTTGTTGAGTCTGCCGGGCTTAATTAAAAGTGTGTACTAGATGCAAATGGTATTTGATGAAGGGCAAACTTATTAGCAAAGCAGGGTTCATAAATCCTTGTCCCACTCTGACATTACGTAAGATCAGCTAGGTACCTAATGATATTTTCATATTAAATTGCTAATACTACGGTTGGAATCGCATCCTCATTTCATTTTAGCCCAGAGGAAGAGAAACACAAAATATTAATTGCATATTACTGCGTTATGGATCTATGGAGGGATGTTTTCGACAGGACTCTTTCTCATGCTCACTTTTGACATACTTATGAAAATTATGAAAGCTGCTACTCTCCAGCACTGATGTTGAATTTTACTTACACAGTGAATAATTCAGCTGACAAATCCATATTTATGAAGTTGTTGGCGTTGGGAATTGGAACGTCACTGCAGTTAAAAGTGTTTATTATTAGTAGGGAATAGTACGTAGCACCTTAGGCTGTTGGCCATTAGCCGTTACTATTTGCTTGATAATTGCCCACCGATAATTCTAAAAGGTTTTATTATTACCTGCCTACTGGCAACATACGGCTATGCCAGTGCGCGTATCAAACATCACGTAATAGCCAAGTCCCCGTCTGCCGACTACTATTTTTCAGCTCAACAATTACGGTGTTCAACCCTTTAATATTATATCCCTCAACACTAAAAATTACATTTGCACCTAATTATAATATTATAGCTTGACATGCCATGTCCTCATGTTTTTAAGAATATTACGTTTTCTGTTAGGCTCCTTCATATTTTAAGAGCACGTTCGCAGAATTGAGAGCATGTAGGCCTTACTCTAAACTAATTCAAATATTCCAAAAGGGTCTTCAACCAAAACTAATACATTGCCTCATTTTAGTAGAAGGGTTTCAATATTTACCATTTTTATATGATAGCGTGTCAGCCCTAACAAGAAAATGGTTTCACCTTGAAAATTTCAATAACGCTGTAGAGTTCCGTTCAATAAGCAATATATGCACATAAATTGTGTCTCACATCCTACGATACAGTCTAAAATTTATTAATAATAGACTAATATGTGGCCTAATACATAGCATACACATTTTCCGTATGCATTATACTTCGAAATCAATTTAGAAACAACTTTTACCTAATATGAAAAGGTATTTTAATATGAAATGTAAGTAAACGGCTTCGTGCATGCTACCATTGCTACATTTCCTACATCGTCCCTGGTAAGTCTACTGGAGATAAAATAGTGATGTGATGTTCGTATAGAGGATTTCAATATAGACATGTCTAGCAGGAAGCTATAGTTAAAATGTAATTATAAACCTACTGAGTTTAGTCCGAACCAGGATGATCTGTGTTAATCCAAATTAAAATTAAAATATAGAATATCAATTGCGAATTATATTCTCTCAATTACATATAAATTTTAAGTATTTCTGCCTCACTTCATATGCATTCGTCTTTCTAATTTTCTTTCATTTGTAATGTAAATGAAATGAAATAACAAGAAATGACTTGATTGGAGTCAGCAGGCTATTTGGAGCATGACATCAAAGTAAGCTGCCCAACATGTTATTTAGAGATATTATGTAGTTAATTGCTAATTAGCGAATCTATTTATATATTAAAAATGCCTGATCCAATTAAAGTATTTGTATTGACAAAGGAAAACAATGGTAATTGATTGATGAAAGCAGAAGTGTCGTGGAAAACTGCACGTGTGTAAACAACAATTGCATGAGAAGATTTCACAATTCCTTTGAAAATTAAGTTGAGGAGCTGATCATTGCTTATAGTTTTGACTTATTCTCCACGTTTATTATCATCCTACACAAATTGAATTTGTTGGGCAATTTCACGGGGCAGTTATTTGCAATTTTGAGTCAGCATTTTTACACATTTTTTTATTTGTTCAATAGGACGGAAAAATAATGTAGGTAATAATAAGTGAAATGTTACTAGGTACATTGAATAAAAAATGTGAATATTTTGCCAAGTAATGATAGGAAACCTTTGATAGTGCAATTAAACATTGCTGTCCCCATCTCTATATCTCTAAGGCTGAACTTCAAAGTAAAACAGGTAGGTATGGCTACTAATAATAATAGTGCATACAATGTTCTATTATTATGTAAGAAGGAAAAGTGTATGATGGAGAGGGACGTTGTTATTTAAAGTAAATATCACGGCACAGGAGCAATTCTGTTCAGTTCAGCTCCTCCGGTTACAAAACGGCATATCATGCTCCCACGCAAGGTACATTGTCATCTATGGAATGACTACGACCTCGGCAGAACACAACAGATCACAGAATGCCTCCAGTTTTATCTATGAACATATCTGAGTGTAATAGTAGTCAAAATCAAAGTAAACAGAGAGGGATTTAGCTTGCATTGATGCTAAGTAGCTGGATAAATGCGTAAGGGTAAAGGAGAATCAACTGAGAAGATTGGACATGGGGAGGCTATGAAGAGTCCTAGTTAAATATACAATCAACACCAGCTCAAAGCATTGTTCTGCCATGTCCTAGGATTTCAAATCTTCTGAAGAAACTTTTGCTCACGTATATGGAGCTAGGAGGCTGAGCAGAAATGAATGAGTCTATATAGTTGTACATGTTATTATTATTACATGTTGTCGTTGGAGATGAGTGAGAGTATAGGAGGCTAAAGGAGGAGCGTTTCATGCACAATTCTTTGGAGTAGCACTAATTCTCCGCTATTTTGTCTTTTAAATGCTACACCTTCTTACTCCGTTTCACAATAACAGCCAGCATAATAGTCTCGTAGAAGGCATTAGGACTAAATGGAGGAGACTCTAACTGGTAGCTAATGAGATAAAAGACTCATTACACAAAAAACTGCTTTAACTGACAAAAGATTAAAGTTTTCTGCACGGTAGTCCCATTCTGTGCTCTTTTGATTTGAACAAATGATACTACTTACATGATTTGGTTTCTCACGATAATAGCCCTTCACTATACAGAGTCGACTTTGCACTACGAGGAATAGAGAGAGAGCTATTCACGGTGATACATACGGGCAGGGGGAATATGGCGCAGTTGAATGCAGCCCTTGTACTCTTGTACTATATTGTCTACATAATATGATATTATTTGAAGGATTAAAGGAGAACAAAAAGAAACAAAAACTCTGCTTATGTAACGTCAGTGTGACTCCTTCGCCAGTGCATATTAACCAAATGTTCCTAATAACAGACAAGAGTCGACTGCTCCACTAAAAATTACATGCTCTATCTATGCAAGCACCACAGCATTCTCTTCATGCTGATTTCAATTTATTACCCCCATCAACCATAGCTAACTTATAAAATTGCCTTGAGTTTTAGAATAACTCCACTCGGCTTGACTTGACTTCACCTTCACCAGCCAATTTTTTCTACATCTTTTCTACTCCTAAGACTACAATCACCAGCTAACTTTTCTAAGAGGTACTGCACTCTGCACTGCCGCCAAACTTATCGCTCAACAATATTTTGTATATTAAAATAAAAGTTGTTCCCAAAGGTTGCTGACTAAAGAACTACATTCTTATTCCTATCACTTTTAATGGTACCTAGTACGTACAAACATATTACATGCCTACTAGTAATTGTCCAATCGATAGAAGTCTTTGTTTGCTGTCAAGAGCCATAAACATGTAAACGTCAGACTTCAATTAGTCTTTCACTTTATCTTCTAGCCATATAATTGTCGTAAAATTATGTTCAGTGCTTTCATTATTGGCAACAGACATTCTCATAAATACGCACATTCAAAACATACGTCGTAAAATCAATCTCTCGAACATCTTCTCCACACAATATCTATAATTTAGAAACGCTGTTTTTTAGCCAGCCTGTAACATTTCTTACCGTTATTCCACTTAAGCCTTTTCCAATGATTTTATGGCCAATTGAAATGTGCGTAACAAATTGTGAAACTGAAAGCTCTACTTTAAAGGCTAACGGAAATTTATGTAGCGAAAACTTTCCATTAACCTTCAGAAGTTTAAGAGCTGTCGAACAAATAGTGTATTCTCATGACTCACGCCAGCTTCCAGGATAGCAATTGCATTTTTGCCCCCTTTTGTGTGTTATGTACTTGGACTGCTTTTCTAATTGTAATTTTAGCGTGTCACTCCTTTGTCTTCTAATTATCCGAAACAAAAATTAGTGCAGAACTTTGAACGACAAAAAATTCGAGGGTTTAATAAATTCACAAAAATTTTCTTCTTAAAATAAATTTTAAAACTGCACGGAAAATGCAATGGAAATGTAGATAATATAGATATTTTGAGAAGGATACTGAGTGGTTGCTTATTTTGAGTAAGATATAAAACGTTGAGAGTCAAATATTTTCTTTCGCGACTTGCATAGCGTTCCAGCAGAAAATTCAAATCAAGCCAACAAAATGACACTTTGTACATAAAAGAGGCTATTGTGCGCAGTGGAAATGACTGGATTCCAAAACTAATGTGGAACAGATGTAGAGCATTGTAAAAGTCAGAGAGCAAATATCAAATTTCAATGCAGTGGAGTTAGCATAACAATCCTGTATAGAACATCAGCTCCCTTATTCTACTTGTATTTTCCATCTCGTATTTACTAACTTTACTTCACAGTTAGTAGGTATATAGCCATTGTTAAAACCACAACCAACTAGAGAACTTATTTATTCTAGAGGGATATTTGCTTTCTTTTTGTAGAGGCCTAAAGTCATGCTTTACATTGTCTCATAGAATAGTAGTTAACTGTAGCCAGCATTGAATTTGCAAATAGCAGTGTATGGATGTACATAGGCCATTAAAATAAAAAGGAAGGAAATAGCTATGCATCTTTTGGCTTGGATTGTTGTTCGTTAAAAGAAAGCGTGATAGTTGATACTGTGAGTCAACCTACGCAAGTCGAGCAAAAATCAGCAGAGAGCTTATATATACAGAAAGGTTTTGAAAGAGATCAGGAGAGGAAAATGTCAAGATCGTTTTTCTTACGGACAAGAAAACACAGAAATAGCTGCATTTTGTATCAGGCTTTTACAGTAGAACGAAGAGAGAATAAAGTGCGCCACAGTTAATAGTGGCTACATACATTACTTCAATGACATTTGCTTGTAAATGGTTAAAGACATGACACTTTTGGGTCGACAGAAATTACAGCTTAGGAAAACATGGCCATGTATCTATGCCCATTTATTTCCTAGCTTTCCCCAGCTCACACTAACAGACTACGTATAGTTACGTTATTTATTATGCTTCTGGACTTTGGTAATTGTATATCAGTATCAATATGAGATGTCACGTTGACTAGACTCTTTGGCTCTTTATTTGTGTTAGATCTACCCACGCCCTTTTTCGGATCCAACTTGTATATTGTGACTTTTGTTTGAATTCTATGACCATATTTCGCTGAGATGTGTTATGCACTAAAGCTGAGTTTAAATTGGATTATATTACACTTTGGAATTGTTGGTTAAGTTAGATATTAAATTCCTTTCAACGTGTTGTGTAAGTAAATAAATTCCCATAAGTGAAGAACACCTGAAAATGGTGTATACTTGAGATATTTGTGTAGTGCGTAGTGAAAATGTGAAAGAGGAGATGAGGATCTTTAGAGAGACATAGAAGAGTTCGGCGTGGGATTTTGGAGGTGAGTCGGTGAGTGACATGACATGACAGACGAACTGGAAGATGAGACTGACAATAATCACTTAAAAATTGTCAAGTGGGATGATTTGGAGACTTGAGCTGATGAGACTAGACGGGGACAGGACTGAAGAGGAAAGTTGGCAGCGGAGACTTCCCTTGATATTCTCAACAGATAATTCTGCATTTTGAACATCCGATAAAATAATCTCCGTGCAAACAGAAGCTACACATCGCCCCGAATAAATGAATAGATGTGTGCGTGTTTAGGAGGAGAGATGTGTATGTAAGTACGTAGACACTGAAGTCGTTTTCTACTTCTTTTTGTGCCGAGGAATTTGTTTGGGTCTTTGAGTGACGAGATGAGTTGTATGTAAATGTGATTTTTTATGCGGATAGGAAATAGTTGCATAAATGCGACTGTTTTCGTCTTTCGTCGGATCATTCCGTAAGATTTTTAGATGTTGAATGTTTTTCTCGAATGTTATTTTATTTTGTCTCCTGTGCTGCTCCAAGGGAATAGGTCGATGTCGAAGATGAAATGCAAGAGATATAATGGGAGTTTTTCTTTCGGTCCCTTTGCCCGAGATGCAATGATGATGTACGAGCACAGCCCTTTATGTCATGAACGTATTTAGGTAGGAGCCAGGTCCTTCACTTCCCTTTCTCAGATTAGAATTACGTAGCCTCGCATTACACGACGCCCTCCTTCACTCATCAAACAAACCCTGTACATTGGCTGAGTGAGTTTCCGTTGCCCTGTACACTCATCTCTACCTCTGGCCTGACAGACAGGGAGAGAGCTTAAACAAGCAAAGAGCAAGTTACGAAAGGATCACATGTAGCAAACCAAGCAACTGACAAAAAGAGATGAAGCTTAAAGCTCTGTAATTCCTTTGCATGACATTCCAAGCTGAATATAACCTAAGAGGAAAGGAGGGCACATTCACACGACACTCGCCCTCCAACACACACTCTCAACTATTAACTATATCCAACTGCCTACTGACTTACTCAGTCTCTTCATACTTTTAACCACACCAACTGAACATAAGCAAATATATCATGTGTGCAGATTACTTCATGAATTATATCATCTGCATACTCATTTGCAACATTTTACACTTTATTTGTATAGCAAATACTACATAGAAAGTTCCAGCAACACCAGAGCAACGACGACCAGACGGCAAATACAATCTCCAAACTTCATTTACTTATAAATGTACATTAAGAGACTCCTTCCTAGGAACTGCCACATGTGAACTAACACAATATAATTACACATCTATAGAGCAATTGCAAATGTGTTGCGCAGTTTCGGATATTAACCATGCATGCACCACTCCTATCCATCCCAATCCATTTTAATCTAAATCCAACTTCGTTATGAACTTGAATCTCTGCTTCATTTTTATGTGCATGCATTAGTATTAGTCCTGCGTATTTGTACTTTGCTTAGCTCAAAAGTTCATTTTTATTTTATTACATCCTAAATATCCTATCCATCACACAATATTCCATTAAGACTAACACTGACTCAGACACATTGCGTATATACAAGCAAAAAAAAACAGAGCACTTTACATACGTACTATATCCTATAATCCCAATACATAAGTAAACTATGCAATAAATAAACGCTGCTTTGTAACTGCTAATGCACGGACGTGGACGTGTGACAAAAGTAGAGCACA
The DNA here is from genome assembly GCA_009936455.2 of Tomocerus minor. Classification (NCBI taxonomy): domain Eukaryota; kingdom Metazoa; phylum Arthropoda; class Collembola; order Entomobryomorpha; family Tomoceridae; genus Tomocerus; species Tomocerus minor. The sequence goes on from JAAAYG020036819.1 coordinate 42,289, forward strand.
ATGTCCGACTGTCAACGTTATTTGCTATATCATTTTCCAATTATGTGAGTGTCAAAAACCTTTTGACGACGATATGTATCCAATAACAATCAATTACGTAAACTCAAAACATAGTAATGATAGAGTGAAAATAAATGTTATATATTGCATAGGTGGCATCATGTCTTCATGAGCATCATTTTTCATCATTACATACATATTGATGTATTCACTGTGTTTACTCCTGCACTTTGTTTCGCTTAGTTAGTTCGTCGAAAGAAATTATATCTCATGCTGCAGAGATTGACCCCAAGTATCACATCACAATATTTCAAGGAAAGCTTCGAAGAAAATCAAAGATAAACATACATTACTTGACTTGAGAGTACACAACTATCTACAAATTGGATAGGGAATGTTTTCTCTCTCACTTATAGTGAGCATGATATCAGGATTTTGAAATCCAAGAATTCTTATATACAGACAATAAATTCCTATTACAAATAACCATAGCATCCCACATGTTTCACTGGACTTGGACTTTTAGTACACAACTCAATATTATTATCAAAATGTCAAAGGTTTAAGGGGCGGCAGTAATAACACATACTGTTGCTAACAATTTCGTCCATACCTGCGTGGGATGCAAAATATTTGAGTCCTTAGTAAAAACTGAATAAAAACTAAAAGCTTCTAGATCTCATCCTTCTAGATTTCCAGAATTTGAATTGAATGGCTAAAAAGTGATACGTATATAAGAGAATGTTGTTGCACTTTATTAAACAAATGTGTTATCATTATTTGCTATGCATACTCAGATACTATATATTTACATGATTACCTACATGTATAGGAGCAGTTTCTGCGTCGACAGAATAAATAAATGCAAGCACACGAGTAGAAAAACCAGGTCCGCTTGTTAGGAATATGCGTATTTACTATGGAATTGAATGTGAAATAGAAAGAGCAATGATGATGGTGACGTGCTATAGCTGTATGCATAAAAATGTTATCTAGCAGATTACGTTTAGTGTAGTGTGATATGATGAAGAATGCTGAGGGATGAATAGACGTGAAATACGCAGGCCTCTGGTTATATTAAGTAAGACAGTTTTGATATTGCTCTAGTCTGCTACTAAGAAACGGCACGGACGCAAGCATTCATGCTAAACTGATTTGATATATATAACACAATGTTACTAGCAATTCCTTTGCTAAGTATGGAAATGATGCTGCATGTATGATATAAGCATTCCATTTGCAAAATATCATCAGGTAGGTAGTCATTGTGATGTAATTATAATTACCATTGAATGCGTTCATCAAATTAACTACACTACACTGAGTTATGAATAAATAAAGATCAAGGATTCAAGCTAATCCTACAAATGGAATGCGCAAGTCATTTATAGTAACTAACGGATCCAGGCAGGAAAAAGTTACAAATCACCAGATTCACAATTACAACTTTCCAGCACATCTCCTGCGCCTCCTATTATTTTTTCTTTAAATAAAATCCATGCATTATTGTTGAGCCTTCCTTTTAATTTTTACAGTAGCGATATTTTCGAGTTCTCTTACATCCAATCCTATTGTATCATTGACATATTATTAGCTGAATATAAAATAAATTCAGATTTTGGATTTTTGTGTATTTTAAAATTAGCACGTTACTCCACATCACCTTCTACCTAAACGCAAATACATGTGTTTTTTATAGTCTCATTTATATGCGGGATCTAAATCTCTACAAGTTTACAAGTGACCATGCAGTGATTATACTTAAGCAGTCATTGTAGGTTGAACGATAAATATAAATAGAAAATTGGTTTCATTAGCACCTAATTGCTATGTGAAATTGAAATCATGCTGGGTTTTTCCCGTTCACGACTAATAATCAGTTGCGGAGCAACCAATGCACTAGTAGTTATTAGTCCGTGCCCTTAATATTATTTGCCTCATTCCTTTTTTGATAACCTTCATAAATAACTTGCACAATAATCCAATAAAACCCAAGTTTTTAATATTCTCATTTTTTGTTAATAACTTTATGATTTATCTTTTGAGACGTTTCTGTTATTCCTGACACGTTAATTGTCCAGTTTCTAATAGTAAGGAAAGCAATAACTGGCAGCATGGTCATTGTTTGGTTATTGAGAAAGTGGAAAAAGAAAATAATTTTTATTTACTACGAAAATTCAACCGCTTTGGAAATTGAAGTTGGATAATACTAATACACGTTGTTTTAAAACCACCGCACTGATTTCTTGGAATTTGTACGCTGATGATACCATAAGCTCTTCAAATATTAGCATTTGATAATTTTTTAAAGATAGGTTATCATAATAGGATTTTAAAATTTGCATTATATTTTCTATGGAAACAATGTGGTCCTAATCCTTGCATGTTGTTTTTCAGAGTTAGTAAAAAGCAACAAACAGCGAATATACCGAACTTGTAAGTAGATTAATTGGCTAGTGTGTTTTATATGGTTGAACATAAACAAAGTAAAAGTAATCCAATGGTTCAATTTAGCTCATAATTTTAGTCTTAACCAGGTTTTCTAAAGTAGGTATTTGCATTGGCTTATAAATTATAACAATTGAAATAAAAGGGTTAAAATGTACAGTATGCATTTCCTCATTGTCTTCGTGGGGTACTTCTGTAATTCAGGTAATGAAAACAAAATATAAAGAACAATAAATTATTACTGTATTTGAACTTGAGGTGACCAATCACACAGCCATCAACTAAAGTTGGGCGCATAGAGTTTTACTATTAAACACGATACTATTCATGCATGTGTCTGTTTATGTAGATCTTTGGGGGAGGGATGAGTGAAGGATTTATAAAAGGAGACTAAACTGTACAAGAATAGAGACGTTGCATAATGTTCTCTTTTTACCTGAATTCTACGTTGATCCGTGTAATAAGGACCAAAGGGATATATTCTGCAACTCTATGTAACAACTGAAACTAAACTAGTATTCTGATACTAAAAGTACTGCAAAACAAGAAACAACAAGTACACATAAATAAATGGTAGTCTCAGTTACTAGAATCTTTTGGTGCTTCCTCCAATTAACTTTAGTATTTGTGAAGTCATAAAAGGCTCACTCACAAGTCTCAACGATTAATTTTTAAAAGACTGCGTTTAGTAAACAACTTGTAGTAAACATCACCTTACAAGAAGATGGAACTAGTGAACTAGCTTACATGAACATGCTCATGAAATACAATATATGTACCATTTAGTATTCATTTGTGAATGTGTAAATCTCTACCTACGATTATGTAGCTCGTTGTACGTGTTTGCGAGATAAAGCTATTACGCTCTGTGTGTATGTCGCAGTCTAAACTTTCAATTATTTCAATCGAGTAACTAATAATCACAAACAGTCCCCAATGATTAATATTTTAAGGTTTCTATTCAACCAGTCAAATTTTAAAAAGTCTTTAATAAGAACTACCATTTCCAAACTTTTTTTATAGACTTATCCCGACAAGCTGAAGCAAAAAAATACTTGTTTGTGCTTGAAAAACAAAATATCATATACTACACTAGAGAGTGTGTCTTGGGATTGCATGGCTTAACATAGAACATGTAAATACATTTCCTAGACGCACTGTAGAAATGGTAACGTTAAGTATGTAGTGCATTTTCGCTCATTAAATTACAATTATTTTTAATATTCGTATAATTTTAATATGATTTTAAATTTATTTAAATTAATGTTCTACTAATGAGTTGATAGGAAATTGAACGCGTCGACTAGACAGACTGCGCTGTTGACCTGATTATTCTGCTAGGCTACGACATATAGAGATTGAGGAGAGGAGAACCAAACATGAAATGTAGCAGCGAGTAGAAAACAATGGAAATGTAAGCAAGATGCCAAGCAAAGTGGCCATTATGCCATTTGCTTTGGCACATCGTGGATGGTGAGCATAGGTTTGCTTGGCCCAACTAAACTCTCGCTGATTACATGAAGTGCAGAGAAGATGAAGGTGGAGGAAAACAACAACCCACCAACACAAAACACAGCGGCGGCAGTACGGATAAACACAGCCAGACCTTCAGCACTTGATTAGAATTCGCGGAATTAGCAATGTATGAGTAGAAGGAAGCCCAAGCCAGTTTTGAGGATTTTCGATGCTTTGCTCGCTTCGCCACTCAACTTTTCTCAAGTTTCCCAGAACAAAGAATTATTTAAATGCAAAGGAGTTGCCTAAGGACATTTTTGGTCGAACAATTTAATATTCGAAGAAAGTACTCTGAAGATAATTCTGTCGAAATAAACTTGCCCCTACATCAACATAAATTTGCATACATTTGACATGTTATCTATAAACGTCGTGCTCATTTTATTAGGAGATTCCAAAGGTATCTTATCCTGACGTACTTTATCAGACGCAAATTGCCCATTACTCGCTATGAATCTACACCTCATCCGCATTACACGTATTAATTTCAACTTCCCTTATTACAAAAATTATAATGATCCCTCAATGTTAATGCAAGGGGTTTCAATTTATTCACGTGCAACAGTTGATAGCTTCTCAATTACCTTTCATCATCTTAATGACTACTAAAAATATCGACTTTAATAGCAATACATAATCAAATGTTTACCATTCACCATTGCAAGAGTTAGTACCAATACATTGAGCTATCACATCTCGCTCC
>JAAAYG020036820.1:1272-13895 GCA_009936455.2 Tomocerus minor
CCTTCTACTTCACGTGTAATGCAGCAACATGTTCTGATAAATTCATTGATCGGTTGTTATATTATTTGTCATCTTTCTTGGGAAGACTTTGATTCAGGTACCTTTGTCCCTCAACATTGAAAGGTATGGTAATAATATTATTGCCAGGAATTGCGTTTCATTGAGACTTTATGAGAATATGCGAGCATTCTTATTTTCCCAGAACTCTTGAACTAATTGCTTACTTATCGCTTATATAAATTGCCTAGGGGTGACAAAACAGGTTACTCTATATAATACATAAATATATAGCCATATATATCTTTTATTACTTTTCTGCATCATAAAATCATAATTGTCTTAGATATTTATTGTAATAAAAGATTTTGAAGGATTTGTGCATGCCTTGATATGGTGGTATATTCAGGATAGATTTTGGAAGTAATATCATTTCAACGCAATTAAACATCATCAAACGAATGTATAGGGTTAATCATCTGACGACAAATATTTTTATTCGTGTGCACTCTTTGAAAGGAATTGACTTGTTCCGAAAAATCTTTCTTCATGAATCCTTTGTTCTTTCATAAAAAGAGAGTGGTAGAAAACCCGTATAGGAATTTTGTAATTTTCTGTATATTCTAGATCGTGAGAAAAGCCCATAAGGTCCATGTATGTGTCTCTGAGTTTCGTTTTCTTATGTTTTTGCAAAAGAAGAGAGTCAATTTTTGACGTTACGGGAATATTGCGTCAAGTCAACTTTAAACTGCCGAGTGCATTTGCCACAGGGGCTCACATAATGTCCTCCTGATAGTCACAAATGAAAATTTATGTCAGAGCATAAATTTCACATGCTTTTTCATCACTGCTTCACTTGGCTAACAACGGTAACGGGGCTGTATGCTCATATTAGATTTTGTAGGTACATTGGATAAGTAGTGCAAGAGCCATGTACTTACTTCACTTTGTCCTATGTATGTGCCACACAATTGGATGTGAATATCTTTACGATCTTCTTTTTGCTTACGTTCACCGAAAACTTTGCATTGTATAAGTAAGGAGTAGTTTTAGGGCCCGTGGTGTAGTATCGTTACAAGGCAGCATGGCAGACAGATAAACTCAGGCTAAATAGAACCGTGTAGCCTTCCATTCTGTTCTAACTATCCCTACTTTTTTACTTTTCTCCGACTACCATTTGTATGCACTTACTCTGTGGAGGCATTAACCTACATAAATACTTGCCACAACTACGTTTCTTCATACACATCCTTTTTATAGTTAGTCAAGACAAGACATGAACGATTTATATTTATCCATACCATTAATGTCCTCTCCCAAAGCTATAAATTTTCTACGCTGACAGCTGCAATAGTCTGCTTTATTTTTAATGAATTTATTTCAAATTTATTTTCATATTTCTACGTACTTAAATCCTTTACACAGTTAAATATGACGAGCATGATGGCAATATTACCATTCATAAACGTTATTCTTATTGCACTGAACATTTGATAACTATAAATAATGTTGAGACAGGGTTAACAAGCTGTTCTGTTACTTTTAGTAGTTTTAGTCATCTTGAGAATAATTATTTCGACGTAATAAAAGAGATTCGAGTTGATATGAAGTGTTACCGGAGTTTTATTTCATTAAAGTACTTAAACGTAGTACCGTAGTGTAGTACTGTATTAGCATTTGTAAAATAAAAGCGATTTCCTATGCATAAAATTGACACTTAAGGTGTACTTGACAAGGTCCTGTGAGACAGTACGCCGTGCGTCAATAATTTTAGCCCATAAGAATTCTATATGTCGCTTTGCCACCGTGGTGTTGGTTGTAATTTCAAATACAAAATTTTTCCGTCCAGATTCCGACACTTTGGGGAAAAATACATAAATGCAAAAAATGTCAAAGAGGAAAAAATTTTCTATGGCGCAGGTTTCTTATGAAATTTTTCCTTTTAAAATATGCGAGGAAATCGAAACATGTTTTCTATGCATTCTCCCCACTCCAAAAAATCCAATTTTTTTCTTATACACAGGATTTTATTTTTGAAAATGTTGGAAACCTGTGTCCTCGAAAAATATAAGCAGATTTCAAAAACGTTTATTTCATTGCTCTACATTAAGCCATTGTCCTTGAATCAGAGCTGGAAATAATGTACACCCCTCCTTAAAATTGTGATCGCATATTTGTGCAACTAAATTAATTGTATTTCATATTTAGTAAAATGGGTAGCATATGCATATGGCTTGCATTTGTGTAAGTTATTACAAAAGATTATAATAATATTTTCTTATTTGCCATTAGATCTGTTTCTAAGTTCTTCACTGCTTAGTGGCATCTGTATAAGGAAGCTATATGTCAATGTGCAAACTGTCAACTGCAAATTGTGTATTAAGGCAATTTATTTTTGTTATTGGTCTAACATGCAAATGATCATCCCCAAAGTTATGAAGAGGAAGATAAAGATGTGGTAAATGTGATGATGTAAACATAGGCGTGATTTCTGTCTGCAGCAAACACTAATGTTGGAGTGGTGGATAAGGGGCACTGTTCGTGGGTGTAAGATATGAACGCATGGTTGGAATAAAATATTTTAGAGGGAAAGTAGTCTGAAAAAGACAAACGTGTGATAAATGAGAGAAAGTTGTAGTTGTGTTGAAGTGGTTGGTACAAGGCTATACTCCTTTTCCTTTCTTCTGCACACTTTGTTCAACGCTTTCCTTTCACTTTGACTTTGACTTACTAGCTTTGCTTTCCCGCCTAAGCCATTAATATAATTTGACGCATTGAATGATGGCCTATAGAAAAGTGGAAATTGGATAATTTGGAGAAACTAGGTGCAGATACTGTACATTCTAATGGATTGGGTTATAATATTTGCATGGTGGTGATCTGTTAAGATGATGGGAGCATGCTCGATGATAAAGCGGAGGGTAGAACCATAAAGGATTTATGTCCGCACTTTATCATATAGTAATGATACTGTGTGACTATGTATACAATAAATATCATCATCTTTAGCTTAAACGAAATGTGCTTTTGGTTTCTGTTGCCTGTAAAACGTGATTGTGTATATTGTCCCCGTTTAAAAAGCAGACACCAAAGGATTTTCTTGCTCCATCTACGATATTATATTTATCAAGTAGGTAGCTAAAGATACGTTCTATGCTCTTTTAAAGTGCAAAAGTTGTCAATGAAATTACCACTTTTCTTTGAGTTCTATTCATCACGTAATTTAACGGTAGGGGTGATTTGAAAAACATGAAAAGGCACAGGAGTTGGAACTAGTTGGAAGTGCCTATTTGTGTTGCATTAACATTTCATGCGTATTATTTTTATACTGACACTGTGGGATCCCTCGAATTTTGCAAGTTATACAATTTGTTCATATACAGGTAGGGAGAAAGGATTTCCCAAAGCGAATGTGCCGTCACTACAGACTAGACACTAGCCATAGCCACGTATTATGTAAATAGGGACTAGTACTTAGGCACGATAAAAATTCCTTTTATGAATATGTCCACATTCCCAACAGTCTAAACTCTACGTCTGTCTGTGTAGTAGGAAGAAGAGAGCTTGCATGTTTACTGTCTATAGGTATCGACCTACAATTCCTCTACCTATATAAATAGAAGTCAATAGATCTTGCTGACTCTGAATAGAGGACGTAATGCACACAGTTCACATATCATGCAGGATATAAGTATTTTATATCATAATATTACAATAAAATTCGAATTTTGAATAGGATAATAATATTACCACCTACTGACATACTTTTCTGGGTGTGACTCTGTGAACGCATTTCACCATACACCTACATATATTATACATTATTCTATATACGGTGAAACGAACGGAAATAATAATTCCAGTCACGGAGGAAGTTTTCACCAATTTTTAGATCTTGCATCTTGGAGTGACGTCAAAAGTCAAAAGAGCATGAGAAAGATATCGCATAGAAATGGAATAAGTTGTCCTGTTAAAAATCTTCCACCGATTCACTTGCATCATTTTGAGTAGTGTCTGTAGTATGGAGAGTAGGTTGAATATGAGAGGGGAAAGTATTCTTTTAACTCTTTCGTGCATTTCCACACAAGATTACGTATAGGGGAAATAACTACTCTCTGACTGGTTACACGTTAAGAAGTTACTCATAAAATAGCGGGGAATAGTACGTAGAGACGCACGTAGTTCAGGCAGAGATGCACAGGCAGAACATGCTAACGCTAACTGCTTTTCTCCAGATATGTACATGGAAGAAGAAACGGTTCAAGATGGAATTTCGCTCACGTAGAAATAGAATGCATTCCAACTCATACATTTCACTCTCCTCACAGCTCATGCAATATTACCTACATATTATTATTATCTTTTGAAGTTCTCATATCTTATGCCTAGTGCACAATGCACTTGTCAGACTATATCCCTTCCATTACATTCCATCTCAATAAGCCTTTCTCATATTTCTCCTCTAAAGTAGTTTTATAAAGATTTTTTAAGACTATTTTCTTTGATTTGACTGTCTTTCTAAGTATATAACATCTTAAAAGAGTAAAAAAGACAGGCCAAAGGTCACAAATACTAACTGACTAACAGACTAATAACACACCAGGGTGCATATTTACTTACTTTATGCTCCAGATTCCTCAACTCTTCATTTGCACAGTCAAAGACAGTGGTTTTTTTGTTGCAAATGACGTCAGGAATTTTTAAATGCCGTGTATTTTGAGTTGAGAGTAGATTTGTATCATGAGCTACTCTACTACATTCCAAAAATAAACTTTCCTTTGCCTTTTCACTATCTTCCTGGGGGAATCTTTTTTATTTATAAAAAGTTATAATATAGGTTAGTTGTAGGGAGATAACCGGTGCGTGACGAGGGATAGTTGATATGTACGGAGGTAGTGCTCCATTTCTCGCTTTAATAAAATTGTGAATGTGCATTAAATAGAAGGACTTGACACAAATCGGTTTGCCTCCACAAGTTCTCCAGTTTATTTTATGGCATGTCGTTGCATTCAAAAAGGAGCTTTGTGCAAGCCTAGAGATTACTTCGTGAGTGCCATTGGAAGTCTCGTGTAGATGTTAGCCACCTATTTTATAGTACTCTGTGCTGTGCCCACGCAAAAGAACAGACTAAATTACCCTGCCAAGAAATAAAGGTATTTGGGAAATCCTGAGGAAATCCTCCCTCTTGTTTAACTGTGCACGTTTCTGCTTTCTTTTTCCACCGACTACCACCAACCTAATGACTAAACTCCCTTCATATCTCTTCTACAGAAATATGCTAGATTAGCATAGCAGCTACCGTAGCCTACAGTTGCTCAATTGGTTACACTCCCTTCCTTCCTAATCGTATTAACATTAATCTTCGGTCCTCCTTGCTAAATACATACAATTGCACTTTTCCTTTTTGTTCTACTGCACTGCTTTCTTTTTATTCACAGGATAACTCCATAAGGTAATTCAATGGAATTCTGTCCCTTTTGGTACTCTAACGTAGCCAATCAGTTTCCATCAGAAAAACACCAGAATCCGATTTCAATTTAAAAGGTTTACTTGTAATTGATATGGTCTTTCTGGCTCACAGTTCCTAATAATATTATGAATTTGATCATATAATTCATTATGTAATATTATAAAACGTTATGTAATATTATAAAACGTTATATAATAAAAAGTTTGCTTGAAAATTAGTTTATTCCTTGGCTCTGCATTGTCCTAGCTGCTATAATATTATGTGGCTTCAAAATTCTATGAAGTAAAGAGGTTGATTTTTCAGGCTCATTAGTCTGTAAAATAGCTATTCTATTGAATGTTAGCTTAGGAGCTCAAAATTCTGTTTGGAAAGTTATTCTGAATGAAACCAGAAACGTATAACAAGCACTAACTAGTAGGATTTTAAGAAACGGGCTGTAATAGATATACCCCATTTATCATACTCTGTCAGCCAAGATAACAACGACGAATTTTCGCAAAGTAACAACTTCCGAGGTTGGTGGCACAGGTGTGTCAGTCTAAACTTAGCATTTGCCTTTTGCATGTTGCTTCACCGAAGCCGAAAATATCTTTTGCAAGTCCTTGTCCCGGAAATAGGAATATGAGGTAAAGAATATTTTGGAGTATATACTGTGGGGAACAGGAATTGAAGGAAGGATTATTTTTATGACAAAATGCAAATTGCAAGGCGAATCTTGTTTTGACTCTTGACCTATCCTCAGATCCAGATTGAATGTACATGTAGACTATAGGCTTTGATATGAGTAGGCTAAAAATCTTCATTTTAATATACTTAGCGAGAGTAGGGTAGTATTTTTTGAAGATATCCTGTTGACAGAAAAAAGATGGTGCACTAGAAATTGGTTGAATAATGTTAGTAAACTGAACGTGGTGAGCATGTTCGTAGTTTAAAGGGCTGTGGATGTTACACTTTGTCATTCGGGAGGTATTCTAGCAAAAAGGGATGTCGAAGTAGATCCATATTACCTTTGCAAAGAGTATATAGGTATGTGAAGTCTGGGATCTTAGAGAGGATAGTGAACTCACTGTAAAATCTGTATGCAAGGAAACATGTTCGTTCTCGTCTTTGAAAAACCTAGTGCAAAATAGGGAGTACAAGTTGTTTATATAATGTGGGGATGAGGAATAGACATATATATAAGAGTAAGTAAATGCGGATATATAGTGCTGTTAGACTCCTAGAGTGTCTATTTGTGATAAAATAGCAGTGTTTTGCACAGAAAAGCATTTCCTTGTCAGAACACATCCAAACGACTTGGCTTTGATCACTCTTTGTCAGCTCTTCATGAAAAATTCACAGCCATCCCTCTTAAGTCTCTTTCCCTTTTGCTATTCTCTCTTCAGTTGTGTCAACAGGCACACAAATTCGGTCATGTATCTCGTAAATTTACTTTTACTCTCTTCCATTCTCCTTCACTGTACAGTTTCACACAGCCTGCCTGTGTGCGCTCCTTACTATTTACAGTAAATCGCTCAGAACAGTCTTTAACTTTTGTGGTGAGCTCTGAACTGTGAGTACACTAAAATTCCTTGCATATGTTTCAACTTCCTACAACAACAAATACATTTCCACAACGTACTTCCTTGTGAAAATCATTCTTCTCACAAACTTACGATGTGTAAATGTAAGAAAATAGAATTTTAGATAAATTGATTTCTATTCTACGTACCTATCTACCTGCACTAGAGGCCCTATTCTCTAAAAACTTACACTACATCCAGGTTGGTTTCTGTAATGATAACTACAATGAAGTTCTGTGTTGACAACATTGTAAACAAGTTTCTATAGTATTTACAGATGTCTACTAAAGTCGGCGGATGTTGTTTGAATAATTTTGAGATGTTTACCCACCTTCAACTCCAGATTCATCAGCCTTGGAGTTCGACTGGCTTATTTATTACTATTACGAAATAATGAGATGCCTGTATTGAAAACCATAATCAATATGTAAACAAAACACCAAAACACTTAAAATATTCCAAATTATTCCTATTTATATTCATAATATTATCAATTTCATTAGTGTAAATATTAACACTGCTATCAAGAAGAAGTACTTCGTTATTATTTCAAGATTTCATTGTTTTTATTATAGAATATGCAATTGATACTAACTAGGTTAAGAGTGCAAAAAGCATCATGTAAAATAATAATCGTTATTGAAGAGACAGCTCTGAAATGGAGTGTATTTCTCTAATGTAATGGCAAATGCAAATGTAGAGGTTTTTGACAATTGCTATACAAGTATTTTAGACGGATGATAGCAAGGCGTAGTTGAGTATGCATTGACATTTTCGTAAAATTAATTTAGGAATGGAGAGTGGGTCCTATATTTCAAAGATGTAGAATCTGAGAAGGTTGTTATACATAAGCCCTCTGCAATTGAATAGAATCATGCACCATGTTAATTATAACAAGCCCAGATGTTTTAATGATGTAGAAGTGGAAGGAAAGCAAAGATAATATGAAATCCTTATTGAAGATAATGTAGGACATATTAGATTGCTTATTCTCTGAGAGAGAGAAAGGAGAATTGTACCTTGGTAGGAAGAAAGGAAATCTGGGGAGAAGGAGGCAAAGGAAGCTACCAACTCATAATAGTGGAAGAAAGTAGAAAGGCCGAGACAAAGACTTTGTTTGAACAAGTTACTACGCACTGGCTCACTACTCCTCTTCCTTCGAAATTACTCTTTGCTCGAGTTCCGATTCTGTTTTAGCGAAAGAGAGAGAGATAGCATTTCTAGTTGCCTTAATTCCCATGGAAAATTGGGCCATGTAAGTATGTGAGTAGGGAAATAAAGAGGGGAAGGAATGAAAATAAAAATAAGAAACCTTACAAGTTAGAAAAAGGAATATCAGTCCAAAAGTGTCCATAAAAGTATTTGGAAATGGAGCTGACGTGATCTAACGGAGACATTACCCGATTTTTTATGTTTTTCTTTGAAAGATGCTCCTTTTTCTTACATACCCTTTCTCTCCTCTGTTTTATCAAGCGAAAAGTTTTTTGGAAGAAAGCCTTCTGTCGCTTACTAAATACAAAACCTTTGAAAATCTTATCATTCACTCACTCCCTTCTTTGTACTTATATTTTCTTTGTTTCTCTATAATTCTGATTTAAGTCTATTTATTCAAAGCTTCTTTGCGCATTTATTGTTTTATCTCGTTTCAACCTCCCTACATATCACTCACAGACACTAAGCATATACCAAAATCATTTTCTCATGTCTAAACACTTTAAAATGTGCATCATTTCGGCTTTGTTGTTTGTTTATTTCCAAGCTTATGTCTTTATACTTAGCCACACCTCTATCCACCTGTATCTCTCTTTACGATGCACATGCATGCTCCAATTCCTACATGCTTAACACATCTCATTCCTTTTTGTATGAAAGTCATGTTTCAATTAAGTTTTAGTATGTCACGCTATTGCAAAGCATTTCCGAGTTAACTTATTGTCATTGCCGATACACATTGCAAAATAAATCTTCAGTAATCAAAACTGAAAACTATGCCATGATTTTAGATATAATAGCAAGGATTGTATCATTGTTCAGTTACGAAATCATAATTTTCTTGAATTACAAATCTGAGTTTTGAGCATGAGAGAAGTGTTTGGAAATAGGCTAGCAGCTAGACACTTTTAAAAGTTGTGACGTAATATCAACCCTATTCCTTTAGCAAACCTATTACTTAGCTACCCCAATGAAACTAGCACTTACTAACATTATAATACATAACTAACATTACGTGCATGATATACATACAAAAATTATCTAAAATTCAATCTAAAATTTAGTTTTTGTGAAATAGCAACCTTCTAATAGCAATAGAAATTCTAAATATGTTATGCATGTTGGTTGTTAATGTGGGAACGTTCTATTTTCTTTCTGAGTATTATATTCTAAATTTTATTTTTGTGATTGCATCACTACCGTATTAATACGTAATGTTTTATATGTCTCATTGGTAGGTAGTTGACAGCTGACAGGAAAAGAACATTTACATACTTACATATATGTAAGTACATTTCACGGGCACACGGGTAGAGAGTATTTGTATATGCAGACAATCGTAAATAATTCCTTCACTCTTGGTTTGACGTGTTTTGTACATAGCTAATATTTCTCTGCTATACTGGTACTTTGCGTTCAGTATCAGCAAAAAATAAGATTACTGTACTGCTGTCAGACAGGTTTAATATCCATAATAGCACCTATACACATAAGTGAAATGTGTATAATGAAAATCTCTGTTATGAGATGGGTGTATATCTATTTATAATTTAGTGAGTATTAGGATGCATGGTCTGCCATAGGAATAAACAGAATAGAAAACTCTATGCTTTTATGTCACGGACATATATATGAGTGTGCTGCTGGAAGGAAGGGCTTAAAGTCTGTTGTGCGACAGTAAATAGCTCATGTTTTAGATAATTATTCAAATTATGACGCATGTAGAGCACAGATGAGAAGGACTACTTTGGCGTGAAAACCCGTTGCTAAAGCACATGAGCCGTCATTCATCATGTCACGATAATTATTGGAGTGGGTTTATGTAAATTTAATGCACATCTTCCTTTGTGTAGCAAAGTTTTTTACTTTATCACATTGACTATTACTAATGAACTGGATCGTATGTCTAACATTGACGATCTAGTTGCTCTAAGTTTATTTGGGGAAAAAAGTTCTAGATAGTTTACTTTGTGTCAAGTCAGATAGCTCCATCAGATCTAAAAGTAAATTAATATGTTTTTAGATAGAAACAAATATGCCTGTCAAGTATAAAGTAGACAGTAGAAAAGAACTGTTCGTTTTCCGGCCTATTTTCTCCATGCAATAATATCGTGCTTTTTTTTAGATATTTATTTTAGATTCTCATTCTTACGTCATGACTATGACAGATGACATGAATGTATAGTAACTGTAATATTTATTAGCCCTACTGCAGTTGCTGCTCGAAACTTTTGGAACAATGCAAATTTTGAAGAAACAGTGAGAATCCTAACTGAGGTGAAAAAAGGAGTGTGAAAGGAAAGAAGACAAGGAAATCCAGAATAAATGAAAAAGTTAACATGAAAAGTTCAAGGAATTGAAGACAGAATGTGAAATTGACAGTTTGATCCGAATTGTAAATAGACGTCCGTATTTTTTATCAATGTAGAAACAAAGTTTTTATTCCGACTGTGCATTTAGGCTTCTATTTGTCTTATCCATGTCTTTATTGTATGTCTAAAATCTATCAGTTCATCTTAACGACTACCGCACACATCTATAGCAGCATCAAAGTTTCTTTAAGCGTAAAATTTCCAAAAAACAAATTTTCTCTTGGAAGTAGCCGAATTCATCGTGTACTCACAATCAGTTTTATATGTGTACAAGTTTATACATACATAAAAAGAATAAGAAGATAGTTCTAAGATAAGTTTTTGAAGAAAAGTTACAAGGTACATACATAGTAGATCGAGCATACACTATTCACAACCGTCTCTCGTACATTACTTTGCAAATATTTACAAATAGATCGACGAGCTTCATCAACCCATATGTCTTCACACAGTTTTCTAGGTCATGTCTCCTGCAGAATTACAGACTACGGTAGACTGGTATCGGTGTCGTAGTCTGACCATGCAATCAGTTCAACCGAGCATATCCAATCATTTAACAATGTGGATGAAATGGCTGACAATATTGGACTTGTGTATTAGTTAGTGATCTGTATAGTGATTCAACATACTAATTTTGACAGTTTTTAATAAAAACTGCTGTTTTCTTACATTTACCTTACAAAACATACCCTAATAAGCGATGAAGAAAAGACAGTACCGATAAGGGTCTTTGATAAATAAAATCACAAATATTTGTCCCATTAATTATGGCTTGTACCATATTTTACATTTTCTTTCATTGAATTTCGTTCATGTCTAGACAAAGTACGCAGTTGAACCGTTTGCTCGGTTAGACTACCACATAGGCATCTCTTTGTAGTAGAATTCTTATGAAATTATCGTGTTCCTTGCTGTTGGAACTTTCTTAGTTCTTCCTCACAAGTTCTTAAAGAGTAACTACCGTGGCAAACTTCCCCTCTTTAGTGTTATGATTAGCAAGCCGCAGTGGTAAACAAAAGTTTAATGGATTTCTAGTTAAATTGCTTTATATTTTGACTCTAATTCAATTCATCTTGTTTAGAAAAAGTTAGTGCAACATATAGTTAGCGTGAGCATTGCTTCTTATTAGTTCGGAACATGCCTTGTGTGTAGGTTAAATAAAGAGAGGATATACATCCAGCCAGTAGGAACTTTTCTATACGGCTCTCTCTAATTTTCCTTCATAAAACATGTTGTTACGTACATAGGTACCTTAGCACAAACAGCAATAAGAAGTGATGCATGAAGTCTTTTGAAAGGAAGACTTCCTCCGGCCACTTTCCTCTCTCCCATGTTCGCTAATAAGGTTGATGTGATGTGAATCTCCATTTGCGTTGCGTAATGCACTTTCATTGTGCTTTTCCACACATTTACTTTAGAGATGAGCCCTAACCGGCTCCGTATGCTGCTTTACTTATTTTATGTGACTCATTTTAGGCACATTTGATGCTTTCTCATTTGTTTTTACAGTTGAGGTTAAGCTTAGTTAGAAAATTTCATCTGCACTACTCGCTCCGCTTTCGCCTACCCTTAATCCAAACAAAGAACATGACAACTAAATAAAGGCAGAGCTTTAGATATCCTTCATTACATCTTCATTTCCCTGTTAAACTTTTATACGTAATGCTTAAAGAACTGCTCAACCATAAAACTAGCTAACTACGTCTAGACATAATGTACATAATACTTATCTCAATGCGCATCACATATCAAATCTATCCGTACATTTTGACTAAGAAAACAAATAAAAAATCATCAGCTATAATATTTACTACCAAGATGGCTCATACTCATAGTATATTGTCAACATTACTTAATACACCTGGCAAATTACAGATATCGACCTGTTAATTGCTAATACGGGTTTGCTCTTCATACAACCTGTAGTCTGTACACTACATTTCTCGAATACTCCTAATTAGTAATTACCGTAATCTGAAATTGTCATCTCATTCGAAATATTTCGAAAGA
>JAAAYG020036831.1:0-13893 GCA_009936455.2 Tomocerus minor
AGTTGTCCTAGGGGCCAGTTGTCCTGGGGCCAGTTGTCCGTTGTGCCAGTTGTCCTGGGGCCAGTTCGCCTAACACCCTGGCTATGGAACATTTAAGTATGAAAAAGGTGTGATTACATTACAATACTGTATATATTTAAATGCAAACACTTTTTGTAGAAAATTCTTAGTGCGATGCGATAATCTAATTTTCTACTTAGGTAATCCACGGGGATTTAGCAGCACGAAATGTTTTACTATATGAACAGAATATCGCCAAAATAACAGATTTTGGACTATCCCGAAAACTTTACCAGTACAGTAATTACGTCAAGAAGACTCAAGTGATACAATAATTCCAGAAAACCAATTAACAATATATATATCCATATATATATATCCACATATATATATATATATCCATATATGGCCATAGTCTGTTTGCGTATAAACTTTTAATTTATGAGACAGGAGCCACTTCCATGGCGCTGGATGGCAGTTGAATCTTTGCGAGATCTGAATTTTTCAATTCAATCGGATACCTGGTCTTTTGGAGTTACTGCATGGGAAATATTTTCTCTGGGGGAAGTGCCTTATCCAGGACTCTCTTGGAATATTTCATTTGTACAAGATTTGCAAGAAAATTTAAGATTACCTCAAGCAAAATTTGCAACGACATCTTTGTTAGTCCACCAATTAATTGTTTTTGATTAAAATGCAGACAATAATATCTTTTGACCAGACTGTATTAACTGGAAATTTAAAATATACAGATACAAATATTTCCTGATTTTCTTTCAGGCATAAATTCATGTTGGAGTGCTGGAAGGTTAATCCTATGGAGAGACCTCAACCGCAAATTGTGTCAACTTATATTCATCAACTTCTTCATGGGTCTTTATTTAAAGTAATTTTCTACAATTTCATTCTCATAATAAGATAAAATATAACTAACATATTACAAACAATATATTAAACAATATATTACAGGGAAATATTATTCTGTCCAAAAAATTTTCGAATCTAAATTAATAAATATCATGTAGTAAAACATGAGTTATACAAATAATAGGTACCTACGCATGGAATTTCATTTGTAATGTTTTACTTTATAGGACTATTACCTGGAAATTTCTCAAGCTACCTCAACAGATGTAGTAAAACATGAAACGGAGACAAAATTATAATTTATGATGCCATATCTCTCTTAAAAATACGTTTAGAAATACAATGTCAGGACATTATTTTTCTGTTACAACTGCATGTAAATTAAGTAAATAAATTTCTATATTTTTTTTTAATGAACGACAAGTATTGTTGTATGATTTCCCTTATTACTTATATTGTTTTGATTTGAAGGTAAAACTGAATCCTCCTGCACTATCATCATTTGCATTCATTTTATTTTCTAGACTAATTTGCAGAGAATAGTTTATTTTATTTTCTACAACCAGACGCAAGAAACTCCCTGTATTGTGTGGCATATATGTAATTATGGGGAATTCTATTACTTAAGCTCATTTGGTTGAAATAATTCGCAAAAAAATCAATTAATGAGTAATTGTACGTGTTTTGGAGTAAGAAGGCTATCGATGCTACTCTTCAAAAGACAAATAGGCAAAAGATCGAAGGATTGCGATTTGACAATCAAGCGTTGAACTTAGCAACTTAGCAATTATCTAACACTAAATCCAAACGAACAATCAAAGCATAACTGGGAAATATACTATGCTTGGTTTATATAAATTAACAGAAAGAATGTCATCGCTAATTCACAACTATTGTTTTGTAAGTGAAAAATATAACAGGAAAAATCGACCCCCATTGGTACTTTGCCTGATTTTGTAAGAAAAAGAATATAGCATGGCCTGAAAACAAAACTAGGACTAGATAAAGATGCACTATACAAGTCCTGTGATTGAATTAAATATACGTTAACAGAAATAAAAGCATGTCTACTATTCGAAAGTACGGTTTTGCAATTAAAAAAAACTTGGAAAAAAATGGGGCGTTCTTTCCCATATTGCCATTATAAGACTATGGATTGCATTCCTTGTTGAAGCGCCAATTCCAAATATACAAATATTTTGATTTGTCAAAATTGTCATTATTTGTGCAATTTAAAACATTTACCTTTTCTGAGGAACGATAGATAGGTACTAAAATATTTAAATAGTATGTAACAATTTCTGTCATTAAATTCATGAAGCCTGCGTTAATTGTACATGTAAAAGAGTGAAGTCAGTTTGTGAATTGACGGGAGGTTTTGTGTGGTACAAAGTTTAAAATTGATTTTTTTGTCCTGTTACCTGTAAAAGCAGTAATGGCCAGGTCAAACGAATGTTTGATTTGCTGCACACCGACTGATACTGATGGTTGTACGGATGTTCTGGTCAACAACAATGTCACGGCTTACTTTGTAATCAACAAACTCCTTGAGATATCACAGTCAAATTTCGTTGAATGGTTGTGCAAAGGAAAAAATCCTTCGGAATGGATTTCATTTTGCAGAAAATGTTTCGATGCTGTTGGAGACGCTCAGAAGATTTTCTCGCAGTTACTCCAATTAGAAATCAAATGGAAACTAGCTAAATTAAAGGTTGAAAAATCGATACATGAAAATTATAAATGGGAAGGTAATTACGAAAAGGAATACTCAATCAGCAACGTTATTCGTCGAGAGACATTTAAACGTAAGTTATATTACTAATTACATGTTTATATTATTCCAACCAAGCTTTTCTATTTAATGACACCTATTTTTCTTCCTCGAATTTCGTCTACAGTCTACTGTGTTCTTATAAACAATTTCATTTTTGAAGCAGTCACTAAAATAAAATAAAATCGCCCTTAAAATTAATATTTAGATGTGGTATCGCCTTAATAGTGGGCAAAAATTAGTATGTTGTCTTCGAGCTTTTTTAAAGAGGCCGAGACGACCTCAAATCGTTGCCCCCAAAAAGAAATTCCATGCCCATTCTAGTTTACAACAAATTCAATTAAATAAATATGTTGTCACTTAGGTTGTGAATTGGGAGCCGCTGTCGGTGACATCAAAATTGAATCAAACTTGAATACAAGGCATGTTGCGGGTGGCATTAAGTTGGATTGTGATGATAACGAATATGTATATAATTCTGATTCCGAATTGTGGTTTCCACACATGGAGGAAGGAGATGTAAAACATTTAACAGCAATCGACAAGGATGCAAAAATAATTCCTGAAATTAAAACTAAGTCCCTACGTAAATCTAAACATTCCAAGAAAAAATCGAAAAGTTTACGAAAGCTACACAAAATTAATCGAAAGTCGAAAACAGTACGAAAGTTTGTATGTAAATAATGTATATTGTGTATAATAATAATAATAAGTAGGTATGTAAATAATATGTATATTATGTATAATAATATAATAAGTATGTATGTACATAACATGTATGTATAATATTGTGTCATATGAATATGTTAGTTAGATTTATTTATAGACTGAACTAAATCCACGTAGATGTATGAGTACTAATTGATAAATAATGACAAACATTCTTTGCAGAAAATGAAAATGGAGTACTTAGATAATGATGCAAAAGAGAAATTGGATAGTACCGCAAATACTCGCAGAAGTGGCCGTGCAATTACACGTATTAAATACAATCAAGATTTACAGGATGAGTCTGAAGATGAAACCATACCGAAGTCTCACAAGTAAACCACAACGAAAGTGCTTTAAAAATGTTAAGCAAAGAATATTCAGATTTAAAAGCAACTTAATGTTTAATGAAAGGCGTGAATTGGATGAAACGGAGGAGGCATCCGACTACGACCCAGGTGCAGATGGGGAAAATTATGATGAAGACAATAATTGCGATGGCGGAAAAAGTTCAGACTCTAAAAAAATTACTGACACAGGAGAATATAGTTGTAAATTTTGCTCAAAAACATTTAAGACCTTAAATTATGCAAAGAGCCATGAACTTAAAACTCATGGTAAGAATTATAAAGTATTTAGCTAAATTACGAATATAATTTTAAGAGAATTATTAGGAAGCAGTAAATAAATATGTTTGTTTTGGTTTTGAAGTCAAGACACACGGATGCAAAGAGTGTAAAAAGGAATATAGCAACTATCATAATTTACGAAATCACATGGATATTAATCATAGCTCCTCTGAAAATAAAACCCTGATGATGCCATATGAGTGCAGCCAGTGTGAATCTTTTTTCAAAACAGAAAACCTTTTACAGCTGCATACGAAACAAGCTCACGAAGGTAAAATTATTAATCCTTATCATATGTTATGAATTGACAAGCAGTAGTTCATCCAGGAAAAAAAGGATGCTAATTAATTGAAGAGCAGAAATACTGATTTTATCCCCCTGTTTTTCATTATTCGTCAGTGCTGGCATGTGACAGGTTATCATTATCCATTACTAGATTTTTCCGCCCTTACCGATTCAGGATTTCTGTGAATGGTTTCAATATTTCCGTTGTCAGATATATTAACCCGAAAAAAAACCTCATTAAGTCATCTAGGTAGTCAATTACTGATTATATTGCATTATATTATTGTGTTATGAATTGTATATTATTTATATTTATTTTAATTTATTTAAATGATCAAATTCACTGATTTTAAATTCTATAATTGATAAATAATTAATGTCAATTTTAATTATAGTTCATATCATGATCAATATATATTATTAAATGAGGTCTCATCTAGAATATATTTTTTTGACAAAAAGTGGTTTTAAAAAATCCTGTTCAGATAAATCGAAGTTTTCAAGAAATACTTTTAGAATTTTAATTTTAGCCGAATTGGTTTTAATGTACTACACAGGTGTTGAAAAGGCGTACGTGTGCCAGGACTGTGGAAAAGCTTTTAATTTACATCGGCAGCTGCGTCGTCACGAATTAACGGTTCATACAAAAGACAGGCCCTTCCATTGCAGTCAGTGCAGATTTGCGACGGATACGGAAGGGAAATTGAAACGTCATGTATTTGTCGTTCATGAATCCAAAAATCCAGTACCTTGTCCTGAGTGCAACAAAGATTTAAAATGTCAATACCGATTAAAGACGCATATAGAGATGGTTCATAAGAAGCAGAAGTACGTCCAAAAATTACAATATTATATGCATTAATTTAATGAACATAAAATATTGAAAGAGGGAATGACTTCTAAAAGGAATTACTGCTAAGGAAGGAACGACTTTACTCCTACGACAGAACTTATTTCTAAAGTGGGAAGCTATCATAAAGGTGAAATCATTCCTAATAGTATCAACTCTCATGACATTGAATTCACTAACTGCAGTGCTCTCTTGTAGGGCAATGTCATAGTCATGAGAATTGATGCTGTCAGGAATGATTCCACCTTTAGGATTGCTTCCCGCTTTTGGAGTAAGTTCCGTCGTAGGAGTAAAGTCTGTCTTTGCAGTCCTTCCCTCCTTAGGATTAGAAGTAAATCATTTTAGGAGTAATTTCCTCTTTGGAGTTCTTCCCTGTCACCAAATATTTCAATCTTATTGGAATTAAATAAGTATTCTTATTGTGTTGTGTTGATGAAAACAGTTAACTAATAATTTCTATAATGTTTCAGAAACTTTGTGTGCGAGCATTGCAGTGCCTCATTCACGCAGATGTCATCTTTGAAATATCATCAGATTGGTCAACATGATATCGTTTTTGAGGATCTCCCCATCTCCCTTAAATGTGATCCATGTGGGAAAATATTTTCAAATCCAAAAATGTTACAAAAGCACACTTTATCGGTTCACGAGAAAAAGTATCTTTTTCACTGTCCAATTTGTAATGCTGGTCGTCAAACGAAAGGCCTAATAGACAAGCACATCATTCTAGCACACACAAACAAAAGGCCATTTGCTTGCTCTCTGTGTGACAAGTCGTACATCAGCAAAGGGAAACTGGATGACCATTTCAGAACGCACACTGGGGAGAAGCCTTTCGTATGTAAATTATGCCAGGCAGCATTTTCCTGTAAGAAATATTTGGAAGCACACGACAAAATTCACACCACTGAAAAGAATTTCCTGTGTGACTTGTGCCCAAAAAGATTTCCTAACGCACAATATCTCGGACATCACAAATGGTACGTTCATCAACGACAAAAAAGTAAAATGCCCCCGAAGCAAATTGTGGATAAAAGTCTCCTTGAAGCAGTCGCTAACAGCGGAGGCTACAAGAAAACTCAAACTTTGTTAAGTAGTATATCAGATACAAATACAAATGAAAATAGTAATAATATTCCCCCTGTGGTTTCAGACAAAACTGATAATTCTATTTTTTCGGGCTAACCAACATGCTTTAGGTTGTGTAAAAAAAATGTATGTTTAATTTGTTTAGATTATGCTTTAAATGGAATCCTTTGATATTTACACGAAGAAGTTTCTGTACCAGAATTTTATTTATTTATGTTTTTGATGATATTTATAATTTGCATATGTACATAAATATTTATAACTATAGTGTGAACGATTTTTACTGCTCGATATAGTAGTATTCACTAAAAATGTAAATTTTAAGCCGCATTTTGTATGTAGATTTGTTTTGGGAAACTTGAATAAACAAAAATATGGTCGTAACTCGTAAGACTTAAGAAAACATAAATATATATTTTTTACTCTAAATAGCATTTATATATTGCTTATTATTTGTTTAGATCATGTCTACGTATATTTTACGGGTCTTACGGTGTTTTTGCGTGGCCCTATCATAAGTGAAAATGGAAATCATAATTTTATCGTAATTATTGACTTTGGTTCAGCATGAAGCAGTGTTTGCTGAGAGAGAGAGAGGGCTGAGACTGAAACATTAAGGGTTCAGCCTTCTATTTATATGTTTCTTAGAGTTGCCTTTTTGTAATGGGGTGGGGTCAACTCGAGAAAAGGTTTTAGTACATAGATATAGAATTAGGGGCTTACATATTTTGTCACAGAGTTTTGTAAACAGTATATCTATAGTACTTGTCCTTGTACCATCCTATTTATTATCTAAGTAGGCAACTCTACTTTTATTTTTCCATAATTTTATAAAGAATCCATGAATCCACAAAATACACATTTGGTAACAGTATTATAGCTGTAGTTTCTTTAAACATACAGGTCTCCAAGCTACACTGCACAATACAACTACGAAAGACTGAAAGACTATAGATCCATATCCAGCCGTCCAAAAAGCCTTTGGTAACGGCGGCAGCAGTTCCTGATTTCAACTCTGCAGCATAATATTATTAGCTAACAAAAAGTGTCAACAGTTATTATAAGCAACTAGGTCAAATGGATCCTCCTACTTGCATCCCAATTGTAACTGTGGAACGAAATGGCACTGTTGAATTTCAAAGAAATAATTTATTTTCTGTTCTACAGAAAGTTGGCGACAGAAATTTTGCGTTGATTGCAGTTGCTGGACCGAAAAGAACAGGGAAGTCTTACCTGTGCAAAAATATACTCTATTACTTGCAGGCAAAGCAATTACATGACGATGGGTTGGAAAATGGAAATTGGTTCGAGAGGTCAAGAGGGATGCAAGATTTTGCCTGGAGAAACGGAAGTGAAAGATGTACAGCTGGAATCAACATTTGGTCCGAACCGATTTTTATTGTTCATAATGGAGAAGAAATTGCAGTTTTGCTAATGGACACAGAAGGAAGTTTTGATGACCGAACAAATACGGATCAAAGTTCCCGAATTTTTGCCTGGAGCTCTCTCCTCTCTTCAAATTTCATCTACAATATCAAAAATGACATCCGGGAGGATACTCTGCAGTTTTTGGAATCCTTCTTGGAATATGCCAGTTTGGCCAACCCTCAAGACGGCAGGTAGAATTATAAAATAGTAACCAGTGACATTGATCTATTTATATATTCCTATATTACGAAGAATCATCTCTATGTGTCTAATATTCTACTTGTGCAGTGAGTAATTTCTGATGACTAAATAGTACTATAGTCTACTAATAGTAATTTGCGATTGTTTAATTTGAAAATCTGAAATTCTGTTCAATTTCCAGTTTGCTATAGTTTTGTCGAAAGATGTTTATTTGAATTATCTAAAAAGAACATTTTAGTTTATAACTCAGTATGGATTATTGACGAGATTTAAAAATGCAATTTTATTGGATATTTAACTTTTGTTTGCTTTTTTCCTCTTATAGAAACAATTCAATGCAGAAGATAACTTTTTCCGTACGAGATTGTGAGTTTAGCGACTACATAAGCGGATATTATGACGAAAATACCACACCCCCTGGCCAGATCTCGAACTTTTACGAGAAGATGCTTCCAAATGATACAATGTGCCTTGAAAGCCGACAAATTCGAGAAAACTTGCATTCAAAAGTAGACGAGGTGGGAATTTGCCTTTTTCCTCATCCTGGGCGAGATCTCGCGTTGCATGACAGCGAAGAAAATTTGGACCAAGTCTTTTCCAACGTCGTTGTTCAGTTTGTCGAGTTGAGTGCTGAAAATCTGAAGCTAAAACACATGTGTGGCCATACCATAAGTGGATTGAACTTCATGCGATATGTTAATGAGTGGGAAGAACTTTTCCGAGGAAATCGATTGCCGGAAATGTTGACTGTGGCTGGAGCCACTGCAAGACTCCACAATCGGATGACTGTCGAGTAAGTTCGACAAATTAATACAAAAATATATTTCTCATGAAAAATAATAAGAATCTAAGAGACATTTTTGGATGAAAAAGCGACCTGGCAATATTTGAGTCTTTGGTAACTACTCAGTTAAACTTAAAAAAATAATTTCAAAAATTAGGATTCTCTTTTCTTAGTTACTTATATAGATGCAGTTCTCAAAGTCTCAATACATTGAAGCTGAGTGAAATGATCTTGTCGTGTCTGTGTGCTACAATAGTTGTCATTTTCATTTTTGTAAATATCCTAAATATACCTGTGCTATATATTTACGGTTAACAATCATTTTTCCTTGTTCTATTAGAGAATGCATAGAAATGTATAAAAACAGCATGAGGCTCGCTTCACAAGCATACCCAAATGGCATGGAAGACGATTTACTGCTTGAAGCGCATCAAATATCCGAAATATCTGCAATCAGTTATTTTGTCAACCGCGCAAATGGAGCTGAGCAAGATGAATTATCAGATGTCATCGGAATGGAATTTGCTTATTTTATGGAGGAAAATTCTGCCAGGATTGAAATGGATAGACAAAGACGACAAGCAGAAGAGAACAATGAATTACTCCAAGGTCACGTTAATCAGCTTGAAGAACAAGGAGAAGAGTTACAGGAGCAGGTCGCTGGTTTACGCGTGAATGTAGCACAGGTACGAATTATTTTTAAACGAATTAAATAACCGACTTGGTATAATAACGTCAGTCAACACGCCCAAATCCCTGACTAGTCCTATCAGTAGACTCGAAATCCGAATTTTTTTGTGCAAAGTATTCCTACATAATTTATGCGTAGGAATTCGGGTTCCGAATCTCGAACTTACTGATGAGCGTCACAGTAAGTAGACCACTACACTTGATATTGACGGTAATAGGAAATCAATTCTAAGTAGAATTGTTTACTATCTTCAAAGTATTTTAGGCTTATTTATTATTTTGAATTTATTAGTAATTAATAAATATAATATTATAATATATAATACATAATAACATAATATATAATATTAAATACCGCTTCAAAGTATTTTGGAACAAGTTAGTAATGTATTATTGATATATTATAATTTATTTAATATTAATTATTAATGTTGCAGGCAAACCGAGCAAGAAACGCAGCATTTGTAGTTGCTGGAGTTGCAGCATTGGCTTCTCCATTAGTAGCTGTTGCAGCTAGGACTCCAGTCGTTGCGGAAGCTGCAGCAGCAGGAGCAGCTACTGCTGCCCGGACTATTGGGAGGGATGTCGTCAATGCTGCTGCAAGGGCAGCTCCCACTGTAGCAGCTACCATTTTACGTCATTTAAACGGAAATAATGGTCGCTAACGTGGGCCAAGACGAAAATCGACTCCTTCCCTCGTAACAACAATTAATCTTCAAAAACGGATTAAAGTCTGTGAAGTGCCTTGTCTTCTATTATGAGCTAAGCTTTTTTATGACAATCATCGGGTGCGTTATTAATTATACAATTTTAAAGGGCGTTTTCAATGATTAGCAACTAACTGGAGACACGTGCCTAATCAATGAAGGGGACATTTGGAAAACAAAAACAGAAATAATAATATCGATTTTAGTAATTCTAAATCTTATACTGTTATTGACTAAACTAAGACCACGGAATTTTATGTTATTTCATACATACGAATAATTTTTAATTTATTTTATGATTTGTGGATATTTTATGGATTGCGATTGTGATGTATAAATACAGTGTGAATTGAAAATTATGGTAACATTGCTATCAAACTATTTCGTATTTTAAATTTTAAAATTCTTAATTCAGGAGTTCAATCGGCAATTGGTTTCACATTAGCATTTCCAAAATTCATATCGATGTTTACTCAATTTACTATAGTGTTGGTTTGGTATTCAGCGGATTCCAAACAGTATAATCTCTATAATGACATGTTATAGGGAATTTCTGAACTGATTGTCAGTTTCAATTAATCAAATTAGTCAGTTTATAAGAAATTATTACCGGAAATATCAGAATGAATTTTGAAATATTTATATCGATTTGAATTCCTGAAAGCGTAATAGAATATGCCAACAGGATCCGAATAACAAATATCAATTTAGCTGAAGACTTGGAAATTTCCTTCACAAATGAATTCTAAAAATTTTGTCATGCTCTGTAAGAACTACAATTAGTTAGATAACTCAATAAAAAAAGGCTTATTATTGGGACTTATTTTATAAACTACAATAATTAATTGTGATATGTATTTTTAACATAAGACTGTCCACTTAAGATAATTAATCACAAAAATTGTATTTAAATTATTACAATTTTGTTTGATTTAAAATATTTGATTTTGTTAAGTTTTACTCTTAGTACTAATTTACTTTTTATGGTCCGAAATAAAGTTTTATTAAATATTATTTATCGATTATGCATTCCCTAAATCGTTACGTGTGTGGTGCATGTGTGGTACTTTCCCATTACCCCAAAAATAAGATTTAGTTGCTGATACTATATTATTATTATCTAGTGTCATCATTTAGTTTCGTTATCTCACGTGCACCTATCTGTATATAATAGTTAATGTTACTGTTCGTTGTTTAGGAAATGTATACCTCAACATTTTTTGATACTCGTCTCAACAATTCCTTCATTGCTTAATTCAACAAGTCGTAATTATTCCAACGAACGGCAAATACATCTGTCACTACCATTTATAATTCTTACTGTTACTATAAGCAATGTAATTTTCAAACATCAAAAGACGCTTCAATTAACAGCTCCATACCTCCGACGACCACCAGTTCAACAGTCAGTGGGAGTCAGAAAACTCTTTAAGAACATGCATTCGGTAGTCAACAAAACTAATTTTGCTATATCTAACGCTAAGAAAGCTTTTAACAAAAATTACCATAATATTTCTACATGCAGAATAGAATTAATGGGATTACATACCGAGAAGTATTACACGTATTTAAGGCGTCTAGCAATACCATGAAAAACCACCATATTACTTATTATACCACCATATAACCACAGCATTATAAATGTCAGCCGCCCCCCTATTTTTAACATTGCCGTAAGCAGTATAGCCTTATTTCAACTTTAATTTTGTCAAATGTTTAATACTTTTAATGTTTTAAATGTCGATGTCGAATAAGATTATTTGATAAGCTCTATGCATTAAATAATATATAGCCAAAGGCATAACAGAAACAATGGTAATATTATTTATCTGTGTTAAACAATTTCTATTCGATTGAATTCCAATTCAAGGATGTATTGAAGGGATCAAGGGCGTAACCAGGAAATTAATTGGGGGGGGGGGTACTTGAGAAAATTATCGATAATATCTAGTGTGTTTTCAAAAAGAGACCATAATATCTATTAAAAAAAAAATATGTGGTAGCACAGTACCTACGGTATAACAATGTCAAACGTAACAAAAATGATTGTGCTTCGTAAAGAACATCAAACAAAATTCAATGCTCCACGGTATACTGAAGTTGACCCAAGGTTACTTATTGTATGATGTACGCACGAAGAGAGAGTTGCATTATACTAGATACAAAAATATATTGAAATTATCGGTTAGTATTTAGTGTGCTTTCAGATAATTATCGATAATATCTAATGTGTTTTCAGAAAATTTGGGGGTTGCTTAAGCACCCTGGCTACGCCCTTAAGGGATGCTTTCGGGGCTGAAGTCCCCCCTCCCATATTATGAAAAAGTTTAATTTTTTCATATCCCGAAATTGCGCAATATTGGCTATATTTCAGTCTTTGTGGCCATTCGCGCTATGTGTGAATATGTAGTTATCATATTACGGTATTAAGTTTCAGTCCCCTCCGAAATTGGGTTCGAATCGAAAGTAAATACGTTCATGAATAAAATAAAATATAATCTCGGGCACAAACGTAAAAGCCAAACTTGTTTTCATCGAAGGGAAGAAATGTAATTCCAATAACAACTATTGCCTACTCATCGTTTCCCAACGACGTCAGAATGTCGAAATAATATTAGAAACCGAGATCGATGACAGTCATTGAATAAGATTTTGACTAAGTTGCGGTGCGCTGTTCTTCTAAAATTTAATATCAAAACCGACACCGAACAGTTTTTTCGGACAACAATAACCCTTTACATAGAGGATATTAATAATAGTATGGCATCTCACGTTGCGTTTAAATCTATTGAACGATATTTCCAGTTTTATTCATGGATAAGATGCACTTCGTACAGTTGGAATGGCAAATCCAGACGGCTGGAACATACAAAAAGCAAATTTTCACGGATGCACCACATCGGTGCTTTTGTATTGGGAGTTTCCATGTCTGTCTTTTGTTCGGGGAGACTTCTGAAGGAAATGTTCATTCGTGATGACGAATTCCTGCCATATCAAGTCATGATGTACATCTTCTATTTGCTCATCGTTATAATGGCTACAGCTCTCGATGGTGTTTTCATTTTTGGTTCACAGCAAATTATGGATGGTTGCAATGCAGTGACAAATTTCAATGCTCGAATGGAAAGTATGTTTTATGGCGTTTCTATTATCAGTGTCTTTATTTTTTGATTGCTAATGAAATTTAAAAAAAATATAAAAAATAAATAATCAAAAGTATATTAATAAACTATTGTTAACTTAATTTTAAAATAAATTACATTTTTAGCTTAATATGAATCACTTATATTTGAAACAGAGTCGTTGTATAGATATTATATCTCTTGTTTACCATATGTATCCTTAATAGAATATTATGTTAAAATTGTAACTTGATAATTTTCTATATAGGTATAATAAAGTTGGTGAACTGTTACCATGGATTCTCGGGAGAAGGTTGGCTCCTCCGGATGTTTGCAAATTAAAATTTCACTTTTTTTCATTCAAGAAATTCAGTTCTATTGAGCTGTAATGCGTATAGAGTTTACAATGCAGACTGGTGTCAAAATCGTCAATTTTGACCCCAGTTGAAAAAAAGTGAAATTTTAATTTGCAATCATCCGGACGGGTCAACCTGTTACCCCGAGAATCCATGGTAACAGTTCACCAACTTTGGTATTATATATCTATATAAAAAAAATATTTCTAAATGCAAAATGTTATTCATTTGGGCATGGGTAATCTGATGAATGGACTTGATGAATGATGAATAGAATCTGATGAATGACTGTAACGCCATCTACGATGGTAGTGCATTTTGGGTAATCGGATGAACGGATTCGGATGAATAATGAATGGAATCTGATGAACGACCATGGCTCCATTAACGATTGAAAAATGAATTA
>JAAAYG020036842.1:0-11399 GCA_009936455.2 Tomocerus minor
CAGCTTTACACTGGAACATCGCAAGCTAAGAGTCTATCATGTATTATGAATATGCTATGTTTCATCCACTTTAATTTC
The DNA here is from genome assembly GCA_009936455.2 of Tomocerus minor. Taxonomy (NCBI): domain Eukaryota; kingdom Metazoa; phylum Arthropoda; class Collembola; order Entomobryomorpha; family Tomoceridae; genus Tomocerus; species Tomocerus minor. Next base: position 79 of record JAAAYG020036842.1, read on the forward strand.
ATCCAACTGGATGGATGAAATTAAAAATTTGATTTCATCCGGACAATATACAACCCTGCCTATCAACCTACTCCACTCTATCCGCATATTCCACCCGATCAACCTAGGACAATTAAGGATGCACAGAAGCGGTAAAATTTTCATAATAATTAGTTTCACTATTAAATTAAGTGTTAGAAGCGGTATCAATATTTCTATACTAGCAATTTATTAGAAGCACAATAGCTATTTTGATGTGCCTTTTTATACATTGTTATCTCGGTAGACTGCGGACCGATTCCGCCTTGCATAGTTTGGTCAACCTCCGTCGATGCGTTCGAGTTATCGTACTAACAGACGGACGTACGGACGGACAAAATGTGTGATTCCATAAGCTCTCCTAGGGCGAGCTAAAACTCTACCCTAACAAAACGTTCTGAGGATTGAAAGAATTATCTGATCTCCCTCTCTGTTTAACAGATAATGTGTCCTATCTGGAAAAAAATTGTATTTACTATATACATTAATATGTATACTCGATAATCGGTCGTGATTCTTGACATCTCTGTGAGTTCCAAAGTATCGAGTGTGCCGTACGTAACGTATATGCCGCCTACCGTTTATTGCCGTAAATGCTGCACGATTTGTAATTGCGGCTTGCTGTAAATGTCGTAAAAGTCGTAAATATATGTGTATATTTAAATTATACATACATTCATCATATTTACGGCATTTATGGCATTTTACGTCATTTACGGCATGCGACAACAAAAAATATTTTACAGCATGCCGACTTTATACTGTGGTGGTGGGTTCAGTAAAAGTGTTCATATAACTTAAGATTTCAATTTCAATCGAAATCAATGCATGCGAAAAGCATTTCGTGTCACCACAGTATGCAGTAGTGGTCGTTGACATTTCCTGCAAGGGTATTTATAGTGAAATTACATTGACTTACTATTATTACTATGTTGCATGCGGAAAAATCTGCAAACGAGTAATCAAGTTTTAAGCAATTCTGCAATAAGCGTTTTTATGCTTGTAAGGCTTGTAGTTATATTCTATAACCATAAACGAGCGACAGAGTTACATTTAGGCCGGGCACATGGCGTATAATGTTACTAATAAAAATCACACAATCTCAGTTACTAGAACGAGTAACGACACAACTGTTAGCGGTCAAGGTAAAAGACCTAAATGAATCCGAAAATAGAATACTGAAAGAAAATTGTATAATAATAGCCGAAAAGAAATTAGCATCCAAGAGTGTAGAAATGTGGGCTATGTTATGTATCGATCATTAATGATGTACGATGTAACACGACACTGAGCTACAGAAAAAACACTAGGAATGGATGAATTTATTTGCAACGAAATACGCAAACCAGGCATACACGTTTGCAACTACTGTAGACTTTTGCAATACATAAAACGAACAAATATGTACGCAATCTATGGCGATTTACCAAATACCACAGACTGTATATATGTGCAGTAGTACTATTATTCTTATAACATTATATATAGACATTGTCAAATAATTATATAATATTGGGACGTGTTTATTCCTTAAATGTCTTCAAATTCCATCTGTACCTAAGTCATAATGTCATACTATATAGTACTAGAAGCAGATAATTCCCTTATAAATGCCTATGAGCCTATTTTCTGTATTCTAGCTTCAAAAAATAAAGGGAATACATTTTAGATGGGATATAGCCCCGCTACTTGTAATCAGTGATGGTAAGAAATACATTGAATGAGTGGTAAATTGGTATCATACCAATTATTGCAAATTGCAAGCTATAGGTATCAAAGCGGATTGGTCGTTTTAAATTAGTTATAGCATAATTTATTATGTTATTATTTCATAGCATTTTATTTAGTAGCATATTGGAAAATGAAAACTGTCAAGAGTCTATTTTACGTATATTATAATTATGCATTTTAAAGGTTAATGCAAAATTAGGGACTAATTCGGTCAGTGTCTATGTGGTATTATTGATTTTCAAATAGATTATGGCTGCTGAGAATTACAAATTATAATAGTTTAAAAAACTTGTATTAGAGTAGGGGAGGGGGAAACGGAAATTAAGTCAAAGTTCTTGTAGCAGTTTGAATTTGTGTAGTTGAATTTGCATGTATGAAAGGTATTTAGTGTATGACTATAGCAAGGCATATAAACTGTTTATATTTCAAGATTCTACTTTTTACAGCGGTTAGTCCAGCAATTATACATAAGGTACATAATCATAAGAATTGTTGCTGAGAATAGTAAAGTTGCTGGTGCATAGCATAAACATTGACTAGTTAATGAGGAAGATATTAAATGTCCAACTTGATAAATGCTTGAGCAGTTCCATGCTTGTAAATGACGGTTGGTTGTAAGAAAAAAATTGTATTGCCAAAGTAAAAGGCTTGTTGAATAGTGGGGAATGTTGAGTAAAAGGAGTACAATAAAACAGCTGCAATGCAAAGTGCAAGTGCAATTTCCTGTGAGATGGAATGGAGATATTGCGAGGAGAACTGGTGACGTGAGCATTAGTGAGCATAGAAAGGCAGTCTAGGAGATATTGTGGGAAGAGGAGCAAGAAAAGGAGATGATGAGTTAAAAGAAAGAGAATGAAGAGTCGGAGTTGAGTGAGATGATTATTGTGAGCATAGACTGTAGCCGTACATTGTACTGTTGTAGATATTATATACTTGTCAAAAAGACTTTAAGGAGAGAGGGGTAAGGAGACGAGGTAAGGCTAAAAGAGAGATTGCTAGGTAGGTAGTCAGTTTAGGAATCTTCTTCGTTTCATTCATTCATTCATTGCTCGGCTAATGCAGAAAGGAGCTTCACTCACTCCGCGATTACTTAATTCATTCATTCTGATTTCATACATTCAATTGAAGCACTTACCTACACATAGTCCTCACACATGCATATACAACGATACACAGAATAATATTGTTAGGCATGCACGTAATGTAATGTACTAATGTATATAAGTACTACGTAATAGAAAGGATCTATGAGGCAATGAGAAATGTCTGTGCATATGTATCTCGTGCTATATGCGCTAAACTTATATCGGGTAAATTGGTATTCAGGATTTTTAAGTAAATATTTCAACAGTTCATATTTGTATTTCACATTGGTATTACCAGTTTGAAACAGGTATGCAATTACTATATATATGTTCTATGTTTCATGCATGTCAAACAGCAAATACTTGGCAAATGGCATTTTATTTAAAAGAGTGAATATCTGAAGTGAAGAATATTACTTGAAAATAATTATTAGTCAATTAGTTTAAAAGGATATGGAATATGAATAGCAGAAAGAAAAATTATTCTGAGTATGGAAAATGCCAGTTTGAAATCTTAGTTGTGTAAAGAGCAATTTGAATATGGAAATATTATGCGTGTAATTTAGAATTAACAAGAATGTAACAATAGAAACAAAATGCGAATATGCCGTCATACGAGTTTACCCCAAGTGAAACTTGTGCGGAGAGGTAGTGAGTGGAGCCAAAAGTGGCAAGGAGGCAGAGCAGCCTTGTCTTTTGCCTTGTGTTCCCTGCCACAGTAAAAGCAGGACTAGTCCTGAGCCTGACTCAGTGCAGTGCATCAGGACAGGACGACAGGAGTGAGGAGAGTAGCAGTAGTGTGGGGAGTAATAGTGTTCATCGAAAATTCCCTGAGAGAGAGAGAGAGAGAGAGGAGGGTGTTATGTTGTGTGATGATGTAGCGGAGAGTGCACACCAACTCACATCACATCACATCACCTAAATACTACAGAAGAACAGCATTCCCATTATCTCATTCCATTTGCATCGCATCAGCAACCACCGTCCTAGTCTTCGTCTAATCTTCGCAGCACACGGTCCACACACTCCCAGCTCTCCTCAGCCCACAGCTCCAGAGAGATCCACAGTCGCCGGACACTTCTTCTTCTGATTGAGGACAACGGAAGCCTCTTCCCTTCATCACCTCTTCATCCTGTCTAGTAGAAATGCAAAATGTAAACTGGCAAGTCCATTCATTTGTTGTGAGTCCGAGTGCCCATTGAAAGGACTACAAACTCAGCACTTCTCATCTTGAACGTCATTAGCACAAGATTCTTCGTTCACATTACTTATCTGCATTTCTGTTTGAAAGCAACTCCTCGCCATCTCCTATCAAATTAATGTTCCATAGAAACAGGGAGATAGTGGTGCCGAAAAAGTCTTTTATGGCCCTGGCTGCCCTAATAAACTGAGTTATTGCATTGCATCTGCAATCTGTTTGTCCATTTATTAGTCCTTTAGATAAATTACTGTGCATAACAAGAAGAGAGATTCTATTTGAATCTACACGTACACACGTAGTACACTTACTCAATCCCCTACTACGGCTAAAATAATGAGCTGGACTGCTTCGTCACCAGTGATGTGGCATTTATTAGTGTAAAGAAAAGAAATTTGCCAAGATTGCTGATTGTAAAGCAAGAGATCATAATTTTACCGGGACTTATTAGAAGAATCCCCCACTGTAAACATTTATTTTATGGTTACTACAGAGCTCTGCTCAGAAAGAAAAGCCCTGCCAAGTAAATAGGTGGGAGTCAAGCCACTTTAAGGACACCCGTGTGACAGAGTGAAGAGGGAGTCAAGGTATGCGTACTTACAAGAAGATCAGGTGCTTCGCTCCTGCCTCTTTCTGCACAACTGACTGTTTACTAATAGTGAGCGAGTTCAGTGATTGAGTGTGGAGGGAGGATCCGACTTTGGTGCAGCACCACTTCTGAGGGATACTCTCATTACCTGAACTTCATCTCGACTGCTGGGGAAGAGGAGAGGAGATGAGATTCGGCTCTTGCGACGACCAGCACCACTCTGGCCTAAGAAAAGTCTGAAAAATCCCGAGGAGATCGTTCACGCAACTTGAGAACTGCCTTTTGCTCTAGTTAGCCTGACATTGACATTGACACTGCACTCGAACCACTTCTGCTCGGAGTCAGTGCAACTCCTTGCCATACACTCGCTCTCCCAACCGAGCCCACCAAACAGTCTCACTCAGCTCAGGAGGATCAGCACGGACACAACCGCCGCTCACTCACTCACTCACTTGCCCATCACCTACCACCACAGCACACCGTCTTCGCCTCGCCTTGGCTCCGATTCCATTTTTGCACACTTTTCCCTCACCTTCACCTTCAGCCAGCCAGACACTTCTTCGCAGCCCATCCGCCACACAACTCCACACAGCCACGGCAATTAATCAACACTGTTACAAATCCTTCAAACTGAGACTGCGGTGCGGACACCAATATTTCATATCTAGAGACATAGTGCACTGGACTCATCTTTGAAAAAAGGTAGAGGACACGACAGAAAGCATTCGGTAGGTCCATTGAGAAAGAGGAAAGTGAGAACCTTGAATTTTGTGCGGGCTGAATATTCGCAAGACCCATTCAGCCACAACAAATACTTAGAAAGGCGAATTTATTTATATCAGTGCACAGACGTAATTAGTCCTGAAATATATTTGTTGACAAGAGACGATATATCTCTGGCCTGTGTTACGACGCATCTGCTATTCTTGCTGATTGTTGGGTGTGTGCATAAGAAATGGGAGCGTGAGAAAGGAGACGACGACAAGTGCCAACTGCGATTCTTACTATAAATAGTAGATTCAATTAAACTTAATTGAACTTCACGAGTATATTAATAATCTACCTATCGCTGTACTCTCACTCACTCACATCTGCCCTCGCTCCAACGACCAAACTGCCTTGACTCCCAATCTGACTCCAATCCTCTCAGCTCTGTGCAGCAACACATGTGGTTTCCAATTAGCTCCTTTTAGCATCTTCACCCGGCGAGCACCACTTACTCACACTCTCTGACACGACGACGTGCACAGCAGCCTACGCTCTCCCTCCTAACTTTTAACTGCGCTTCAAGCCCCGCTTGAATTCCTCGACTTCCACCGGGCGGGATGAGACGCGAAGAGTCTTTGAAGATGTGGACGTCGGCCGAGGGCCAAATCCTCTCCAGCACCTTCATCGCCACTCAACAGCCCAAGCTCCCCTTCCGACTTTCCATTCTCGTTTTCCTCACTGTCGTCCTCAATCAAGTCGCTTCGTCTTACGGTAAGTCTCATTAGCCTTATTTAATGCGGAGACATGGCACGACTCTAATCTACTCAGCTCTAGGCTCATTTATATCCTCATTCATGCAATGCAAACGACTTCGTGTGCATGTGTAACGCTGCTGAAGGCTGTAGTGGCCACTGCTACAGCGAAGCTAGAGTAACTCCTTCGTTCTTGTAACATGATGTAACATTTGATTGGAGCTATATGCTTTTATTGCTCCACGGAGTTGTACAGTCTCCGCTCTCTCTCAACTCCTTCCTACTACTCACCATGTCCACATTGTTTACATCTTAGTACATTTTCTATACTAAGGTCGCTCAGTTTTTAATAGTTCCTAGGAAAATGTTGCCTGATACTCATTTTATGACTCTGATGTACGTGAAGCATACCACGCACCTACTTCGCCCATTTATTATTATATAATACGTAGAGGCATAGAGCCAAATAACTGTGGAATGAACCAACATTTCACATTTATGTCTTAGTACATATCTGTACAGATATCTCAATGGTTTTATTATATGCATATGTTAGTAGGTACTGCAATTTATATTATACATACTTTGTTGTGTTTTATAACTATCTGGATGCTATAATAATATAGTTTCATAATCTAATGCATATAGCTACATATTTAAAGCATAAGACACGGTTGATGCCTAATAATAATTGTGGTAGTTGTAATGAAAGGACACGTGGACTCGGCTCAGCCTCCCTGTTTACATTAGGCTACTTATTATTAGTATTTGTAAATAGTTACGTTGGGCAGAGAAGGGGAGAGGAAATGTTGGCTACTTTGTTTGAGAGAACGTAAGAGGCTCATTTTTCTCTCACTTTCAATGACCATGACAGTGACAACGTAAGGAACGGCCCTAATGTCACAATTCCAAGACGAATGTAATTGTGCTGCAATAATCTTTAGAACGCTCAAGTTGGTGAGCAGAGAGAAAGCAAAGAAACTGTAATTACCAGAAAATGTAATGAGCAACATTTGTCTACTCAGACATCAGACACACAAATAAGTTAAAATTGTAAAAGGAAACGATCAAAGTTTTCTCATTACAGTTCAGTAATAGAATTTCAAGTTTCAAGGCATTTAGGCCTTGTCTTTCGCCCGCTTCCCAGACAGCCTGAATAATTCCTCTTAGATTTACATTTGTATTGTTTCATTTCTTTTATTGCATTTGAATGCCGGATGCATGGCTGAAATGGAACTGCGTTGCGTCTGCATTTAGCTGATTGAGTGAATGAGTGAAATTCTGCTGTTCACAGATCAGGATGTTATGCTCACTTGAAGGAGCGTAGCACTGTTCAAAGCATCAAAGGGCACTCAATTGGTTAGCACATTCTTCAATGAACTTCGTATCGTAGCAGCTCGGAATTAAGCATCCCTAACTAAGACAATTACTACCATTTTAATTTAGCGTACTAAAGCAAATACTAATTCCTGTCTTAGGAAAAGTGGTAAGATTGGAATCCTTAGACTTCCCCTGTGTCTTTGGTGTATACGCCTCTGCCCCGCATCTCTGTATGTGTCACTACAAATAACATGTTATGTATGTGTTTATGGAATGAAAGGATTTAGATTGAGTTGTATAACTGAAGCTCATTGCTCTCTATCTTGTAACGACCAGAGATCAAAAGTGTCACGTAATTTAATATGTAGCAAGTATACAGTGTTATTGTACTGTGCCATATTTTTAGCAGTTAGTCCTAATCAGCAGAGTTTAAAGAACCGAAATTAAAATCGCAAAAACATGCTTACCTTCAGTCACATTCCAAGGCTAAAGAAGCAGTTACAAAACTTTGCCAACGCAGATGCAAATAAAGATGAACCCAAGTACTAGCGACTTAGCGAACACTACTGATGCAATTATTTGGTGGAGGATTTCTATTGCTATGTCTTATAATATTATTTGTATGTAACCTGACCATGCATGTAGTTTATTACTTAGCATATTATAACGTAGGTACAGTTATTTTAATTCATGTGCTTGTGAGTGTTTAGTTTTTTAATCTTCAATAGTTTTGTAGTATATTGATTAATTTTGCTTAGTCTGTAGTACTAACCTTCAGAAAGTCTTGCAAAATAAGTATATGCACCTATAGTTAAGGATTTGTAGTATTTTTATGCATCTTATGACTATTCCAAAAATAAACACACATTAAACACAAAACAAGGAATACATGGAGCGACTCCTACAATGGAATAACTCCTAACAGCAATCACTCCTACGGAGGGAACGACTCCAACGACAAACTTTACTCACACGACGGAACTTACTCCTACAGCGGGAAGGACTTCTAAAGGTGGAATTATTCCTAATAGCATCAAATTGCATGGCTTGGCATTCACTACATTAATTAACATTAGTAAAGTTAATGATAAAGATGCGTCTCATAAATAAGAAGAGCAAGCATAAGATAATTGAGATTGCCTACATACATACACAGTTATGTTGTTGCTTACCTACGTAGAAGCACCTTTATCATTAATTAATATTTAAATGTAAATAAACAGCAGCTAAGTTGTGTAGCATTTGAATTACTTTGCCATACAAGAGTGCAGTGTAGTAGTCAAGCCATGTAATTTGATGCTATTAGGAATAATTCCACCTTTAGGAGTCCTTCCCGCTGTAGGTATAGTTCTGTCGTATGAGTAAAGTTTGTCGTTGCAGTCGTTCTCTCCGTAGGAGTGCTTACTGTTAGTACTCTATAATTCCATTGTAGGAGTCCTTCCCTGTCAGCATAACAAGGACGCATGCAGAGCATTAGTTTTATAACGTAATGTATATGCGCTAGTTATATTTACACGCAACTTGGTGATAGGCCAGCTATAGGAGCTGGGATGTTTACTTCTCTGTTGTGCAAGTTAATCTGGCCAACTTGACTCCTTATAAATTGAAAGCTTTAGTTTGTATATAATTTATGAGTGTATGGCAAAGTGTGTCCATTAAGTGTGTAGTTGTAGTATAAATGTGTGTGTGTCACGTTACGTAGTGTAAAATGGTGACAGTAGTTACATAGATGCTGAAATAGTAGCTACTTGAAAGTTAAATCAGTTGGAAGTTAGCGTGGCTCCCTCTCAAGCGACAGTAACAAGCTTATCAATCTCCAGCTAATTACCTTTTCGTTCATTCTGAAGCGTATACAACCGATAAAGACTAATTTACGGCTCTCATAACACGCGTGAAAAACTTTTGCGTATAGACCATTAAATCCACACACAGTCAATTCCTATCTCTATCTAAATATCTTTCTTCACAACATCTTCCGTTTTTGCCAATTAAGATTCACTTTTTCTCCTTTTTGTCACGACCTGCAAAGTAGACTTTTATTACTTCAGATACTGATACAAAGAAAGCTTCGTACTCTATACACTAGTAGATATCATTGTGGACAGGATGAGCCGGGGGATTCACCGGCGGTGATACCATAGCTATAGCCAGCTCGGCCTCTCAGACTGTACAAGCTCTGTTATGAAATAAATATTGAAATGTTGTGGTGGGAGTTTGCTACAGCTGTTGATAATAATAATTATCTTTAGTTGCAATTTCGTAAGTGTATGAACAAATAAGGAATTTCTCGGATTCTTTGATTTCTTTGGAGTTCTTCCATGTCACCGGGCTGGGAATAGAAGTAGTCAAGGGCTGTCGCCGAAGTGCATTCACATTTCACTGGCAGTTTGAAAGTCGGAATCTCGGAACATATGCATATAGTACCTATAAATAAGTTGTAGTACGACGTACATAGTAAGAGATGGAATTTTTATTGTATATAATGTAAATAGGTAGTTAGGTAGTTGTCTGTACCTACTGATTTCTTGCTGTTACTGACGAAGACATAAATTGATCATTTGCATCTGCTTAAAGTTAGTTTTAATGTCTGTCCCCGCTTAATGCACAGTGTGGGTCACAAAGAGTGGATCACATGACAGTCGTGAATCCTATTATGGTTTCAAATGGTTATTTAAAGATTTTTAAGTAGCCTGTTTTTTCTTTTCTGCTTCACTCACTTGCCTTGTTCACCTTTCGCCAAAATCCCTCGCATTAATTTTTTAAGTGTTACTTTGCAATTATGCATATATTGACGACTGTATTAATGTACACGAACATTACTTGTGTAGTTGGTTAGAGGCACGTAATAATCTATTTGCCATCTTGATGTTTATTAATACCCCTCATGACTACATTTAGATTTTACTACATTTACATATTATTATTCCTCCTGATTTGAACTCTTAAATCGTTGTGTGGAAGGATCGTGCGCGCAACTGGCGCCTATTTAATGTGCTTGTAATGGCTTCTGAATTTCAAAATCACTTTTACCACCTACGTACATATAAGGATAGCAATAAGGACGAAATAAGTCAATAGGTACGTGTTATAAATTAAATAAGACAAGACATGCTACTCATCTAACTCATACATCGCCCTGTTTACTTTACCCAATGTGATTCTAGAGTAAATTAAACCCAAGCAAATTTTCAAATTGCTAAACGTTAAAAAGTAGCCCAGGAAACAAAGCCCAAGCAAATAAAGTGTAAATTTACACAAAATAAAATCCAAGCAAAAATACAAGCAATGACATAACTCCACCATTTATGAAACGGCCCTAGTTCTGAGCGTTCCACTGTGTTCCTGGCATATGTATCTTCCCATTGCATATGTTTTGGACCCACCTTCCCAGTGTATAAAGAATGTTTTACACATTTCTAACTCTATAGGGAATGGAACCAAAACCCAAGCAACAAAATAACTTGGTTCCATTCCCTATAAAGTTAGAAATGTGTAAAGCATTCGTTATACACCGGTAAGGTGGGTCCAAAACATATGCAATGTTTAGAGACATATGCTAGGAACACAGGAGAACTGTCAGAACTAGGGCCGTTTCATAAATGGCGGAGTTATGTTATTGCTTGTGTTTATGCTTGGAGTTCATTTTCTGTAACTCAACACTTTTTTTGCTTGGGTTTTGTTCCCTGGGCTACTTTTTAACGTTTAGCAATTTGAAAAGCTTGGATTTAATTTACTCTAGAATCACATTGGGCTTACTTTACGGTTTACAAGCAGAGCACTGAGCACACATGCAGCGTATATTTATATGTTCCTAAATATGTAATTATGTAATAATATGTTCTATCCTAAATATGTAATTATGTAATAATATGTTCTATCCTAAATATGTAATTATGTAATAATATGTTCTATCCTAAATA
>JAAAYG020036853.1:0-12010 GCA_009936455.2 Tomocerus minor
TAATAGAGAAATCTAGAAGTCGTTAGAAAACCTTATGGGAATTTAACATGGATCTTTCATCTGCACGCTGCCTATAGGGGAATTTCCGCTACTTTATTATACGTTACCAGAGCTTATTCTGTTCTTATTGCTTTATGAACATAATTTCAAGATGCGCGCGTTGTTAGTTTATTGGGGGAGACAATCAAGTTACTCTCTTCTGTACTTAAGTCACGTGCATAACTAAACAAGCGCTCTTGCTTGGCGTTCATTTGCGTCATAGTTCTATAAGTATTATTCCTCCCCCGGCATCCAGCACAACTTTATCTTTGGATTTGGACAGGTGTACACTTTCAGCTTATTTTGTGGCGGCCGGCAATTTTGGTGTCAACAAGGAAATTATTGAGAAAATTGACAAATAATTTATGATAGCCTTTGGAACAATAAATATTGGTCATATTAAAATTGTAGTCATAAAGGAACATAAATAATATTGAAACAGGAACAGGTAAATGCAAGTTCACAGCTAATATTTTGTTTTCATATTATAATATAAAACTATAAACTATAATATAATTATTGTTCAACTGTTCATTCGTTTCGCATTGAATTGGTTCACATATACAGCTTACAGCACATCTGTACGGATAAAATATTACGACAACAGGAAAGTCAAAATCTTTGTAAATTGTGTATTTTTTTTATAAATTGCAGGCTATAGGGAATAGGAAGGTATCTATACATACGAATCTATTTACTGCTGATTGCTGGTTCTTAAAAGTCAAGAGCAAATAAGGAAGAGATAAGATTGATCTTCATTGTTGTGGATTAATCGTAAATGGCAGGAATTGTACGAAGAACAGGTTGGCCCCAAGGAACAGCTCCACCAAACCAAAATAACACATCTCCCTCAAAGATGAATAATAATACCGCAAATTCCAATTCAAATAACTACAGCACTCTAAATCGGACAATTCATTTGTATGGAATTTAACTTTTTTTTCGTAGTTTAAAAAACATTATTTAAATAACTAATTTGTAATCTTTCAACACTGATACAATTTTATACCACCGCACATTTGGTGGTATAAATATTGTGTTAAACAAAGTCTCGACGGATTTTTACCTTTACGCTTTCGTTTAAGTCTTTCAATATGAAAACGATTTAATTTTGTACCTAAATGTGAAAACTTTCTTCCCTATCCTCTAAATTCAAATAGGGCCTCTGTCCAGATGTAAGTACCCGCATACCGCTACTGTCAGCTACTATCACAACTTTTTCAGCATGTTAATTACATTGAAAATAATTGTTAATTGAATGTATAAACATGGAACAGTACATTTAGCAGACCTTTTTTTAATATTTTTCTGTACATTAAACATATTCTATTCCCTTTTGTATGCTATATAAAAGGGACACTACAGTGAAGGTATAGTGTGACAGAAAAGGCGTGAATTCATTTTTTAGTGTCAATTAGTGTGCCATTTAGTAACGTGAAATGAAAAGATAAAATGACCTAATTACGTTTTGAAAGTGATGCACAGTGGGTTACTTATATCTAGACATCCCTGTATTGTATATTATACGTGGTTATAATATATTTGTGGTAGTGTGGCATAATTACATTTTATATTATCTGACTTACAGGTATCCGTTAACAAATTATACATTCGGAACTAAAGATGCTCTTTACGAAAGAGATCCCTCTGTTCCTGCTAGATTTCAAAGAATGAGGGACGAGTTCGAAAAAATTGGAATGAGAAGAAGTGTCGAAGGAATTCTTTTGGTGCATGAACATGGGCTACCTCACGTTTTACTTCTACAATTGGGAACTACATTTTTTAAACTGTATGTTTGAGCGTTAATCAGTTACAATTTGTGAAATAAAGGAGTTATACTTGAATGCTTAAGTACAATTTCTGTAAATTGTACTGGTGATATGTAGTTTGAAAATGAAAATATATTTGTGTTGTTTATGCAGACCTGGAGGAGAATTGAATCCAGGAGAAGATGAAATAGAAGGACTTAAGCGGCTGATGACCGAGGTTCGAGTTAAAACTCATCTATTATTTATATAACAGATTTTGTTCTGAAAGTCTTGGCATAGAATAAGTATGTGTAATCCTAAACTCGTAATAATATACAGACCCTTGGGCGTCAAGACGGTGTGGCACAAGAGTGGGTTGTTGACGATACAATTGGAAATTGGTGGCGTCCAAATTTTGAGCCTCCACAGTACCCCTATGTACCCCCACATATAACAAAGCCCAAGGAGCACAAGAAGCTGTTTTTGGTACAGCTTCAAGAAAAAGGTAAGAAAGGTTGTATGATTTTTTTACTCTCTCAAAATTAATTACTTACATACATTAGCTTTTGTTCATCATTTTGGTTTGCCCTTTTTACTATTTAAAAAATATATTGTCATTTTGCCCTCCTGAGTACTTTTTCAAGCTTAAGTTAAGAATGGACTGCATTACTAACTAATTCGTTATTTATGGATGACATTTTTTGGACAGCACTCTTTTGATTCTTGGCAGTGTCATTCTTCATTGATTGATATTTTGTTGTCCGTAGCGGAGAAGAATGTTCATTATTTTAAAATATATAGTAGTCTGGTAAATGTAAATAGCGACCGTCAACCGTACAGAGTATTGTATTATTTAAAATACAAAAGATAAATTATTAAAACGCATATACAGTATAGATATTATTTAATGGATATATTTTGTTTTTTGTTTGTTTTTTACATAATGTTGATACATATAAAGTTCAGTGTTAATTTCATTTTCGATATTATGTACTCGTTCGTGACATGGGCATGTCAAAACTTTCTTTAAAGTTTATGAAATATTAAGACTAGTTAAGTAATGAATCAAATTATAACTTATATTGAATTTAAAAGCCTTGCACAATCTGTACAAAATTGAAATCGAACTATACAGAATTAATTTTTATGTAATTTTAGATAGAAGAGGAAATATTTAAGCATATAGTATTTATTTTTCTTTAAGTTACACGTATGCGAAGGGCTCTGTGATAATTAAATTAAATACTAAAATTGAGAATGTATCCTAAGTATCGTTAATGACATTGAAAATATTTTACTTAGAATGAGTACATATAGTATGTTGACAGACGTTTTATGATTTCATTTCAAGTCTCTGTCGCCATTATTTCGAATGCCAAATGAAAAACTTAAATGTGTGTAATTTTACATGTACAAGTGCCTTCAAATTAGTTTAGCCCAGGTTGTTGTGTTACCATTTCCTACATTCTAAATATCAAGTAAGATAAACAATATTTTTTATATTTGAATCTATCGTTATTTTATATATTAACTTTCTCATAAATATAACATAAGACTAGCATTGTAGAAGCTAAGTAAACCTGCCTTGTGTGACTGAATGCATTCTACTGTCTTTATGTGTTGTGCAATGTCCCTCTATACATGCTCTGTATTGTGCTTTGACTGTACACATACACATATTATTATATACACCAGCAATCTATTGTATTTATGCCCGTATACAATACAATAGTGTTCGATATTTTGTATTTGAGAAGGGTAATGCATTTACCTTTACGATCTAATCCAAACCTAAAATGATGTACTAAGTATGTATGCGGGTGTGTATTGTGTTATAAAATGTTGTGTGGAGGACGTGACCTGACTGAACGATTTTGAAAACAGCTTTGTTCGCCGTGCCGAAAAACTACAAATTGGTTGCAGCACCTCTTTTCGAGTTGTACGACAATGCTCAGGGCTACGGACCTATTATATCGTCTCTGCCTCAGACTTTGTGCAGGTAATTTGGACTTTTTTCTCTTCCTCTCTGTATCACAATGCAATGCCATCACGTCAGGGACCTACACTCAAACTGTTCAGCTATCCTCCTGACTGAAGCCGTCAAAGGCTCCCATGACTTGACTAAGAGTCGAATTTTCCAGTCGTCTTCATCTTCTCTCAATATGACTCTGTTGAATCGCTCTAGTTGAGCCATGTTATATATCATATCTTTTCTGATGATATCAGTTGCGCGGCTGTTACTGTGTGTAGACGCTATTGTGGTGAATTGCAAAATTTTGTTACATCATACATACCTGTGCTGTATGAAACGTAAAGCTAAGTCATAACATAACTATTTAACGGTGAAACTAACTACCTTGGCGCAAAATACTTTTATTTTATCGTAGCGTATGGCTTATAATATTGGTTACCTACGGAAAGGAAAACTATTACTATGTTCATACCATACTTATTTTCTTTTGCTCGCGTGATATGTAATATAGTATTATAATATATTATTACATTAAATCCGAAACTGCGGAAGAAAACTGCAATTTCCTTCAAAATAATGGTCTGAGCGGTTTTGGTAGCTTTCCCATGTAACCCATTGCACCTATAAATATGTATGTATCTCTGTATGTTTATACCTAGATTGTAAGGTAGTGCTAGTTTGTAATGTAAATAAGTAAACACTTAAGCACCCTTATTTCTTATCTTTTCATGTAAGAATCTCCTCTTGTACCTATAGGGGTAACCAAATTTGGACTTTGTGAAAGTAGTTTCTCCGTTGTACTCTATTCCGTTGTGCTTAGTTGCGTGAGTCCTTTTTGTGCGTATGTGGAACAAAATGATTTCATGTTGACGTCAACGTTTATTGACGCTTCGGTTTCCTCTTTCGTTCTTTAACACTGGCAATTTTTTGCAATACTATTAGTACTTAATTTATAGTCAAATCTCTATTACTCACTCCTTAATTATAATATATTACTAATATATTACTGTAGTAAAGTGATTGCAGTAAATATTTCAGTAAACTGCATTCCAAGTTACAAACTATACTGCTGATTTACTACATTATTTCGCTATGTATCTCGAATTTTCTGTGGAATTTCAATTGTATTTATACAGTAGATTTTTTAGATCTCAGATTTTCTCTGACTGTCACTTCAAATATCAAGCTATGGTGGTTTTTTAGTTTGCTGTTGTGCACAGCACAACAAAGTTTAGTTTTAGTTAATAGACTATGACTAAACAACTTACCAATGCTGATATTATAGTAATAGTATTATACATTTATAAGATATATTTATATTATTTAAGTACACTCACTGTTAGTACAAAAATATGATGATGGCGTGATATGGGCTACTATTATGCTAAGGGTATGGCAATACTGTTAAAATATACGGTCCTGTAATGGAAGAACCGTTTTGAAGCAGCGTGTAATAATATTATACAACTTGTTTGGTTCTTTTATCTGTGATATAAGATGACAGCAATTTGAAAAGACTACTCGTGCAATACGCACAATTTTACATTATAAAATGTATCTTTTGCCATTGCATTGCATTGACATTAATGTAAAATGACTGCAAATTATTCTCCTTAACCCTTCTCGTTGTTTATGATCAATTCAACATTATAAAATGTGTTTTTATATTATATACCTACTTACCTACCGGTATTCGTGCTTTGGCAATGTTGATGTGATGATTATGAATGTGAAACTTATAACCTCATATCTACGTGACTGTGACGGCAGTTTGTAGGGTAGAGTAGAAATAGAATGAGATGCAGGCGGGAGAGAATTCTGAGATAGAGTAAAATTTGTAGACCTGTAAATCGTATCGTCTTTCGTGAACAAATTCGTTTTTCTACTATTGTACCTCGTTGTGATATTGTAAAGACATTTTGTAAAGTTGAGATTTGAGAATTGAAAATACTGTCTTAGAGAGATACATGTAGAGGAAGGAATATCTCTTCCTACATCTGCCGTTTATTTATATAAAATTTTATTGTGACTTTTGTGATACGTCTGTGTATAATTTACGGAAATGTCGATTTCTAAGCAGTTTTACTTGAAAATGATTGCTTAAAAATTGTGAGCATCAAAAAGGATGTAAATGAAAAGTTCTTACCTCAGGAGTAAATACTTCTCTATCAACTGAATTTACTGTACAATGCATATTTCCTTTTTTCCATGCATGTTTCTTATCAAAAATGTCTCAGAATGAATGGGTAATCATTAGTGAAGTAAAGGTGAAGGGCTAAAAACCAAAGTTTAACGCATTAAAGGAGAGAAATTCTGAATTTCCTATTAAAGCAATGAAGTGCATCTACATGCTGGCATGTCGTGTGGCTGGTGTTATTTGATCTTCAGGAAAAGAAGGGATTTATTTCATGTCACTTTTCTTTCTTCTTTCTGGAATTACTACATACGTTTTCTGGGATTAAATAAGTCAATCACAAAATTAAGTTAGATATTGAAAGTGGAATAAAGCAAATGTGGTCTAGTCTTGACTTCATTCAATTTTGACAGGAGCTTGGCTTGGACTTGTCACAAAATTTAATTAGTTGTGAGGATGAAGACACAGATCTTCCTCAAGATGATGGCTTAGAAATGGCAGATTTTTTTTTTGTAAAATTGAGTCCTAAAAAGTGTAATACTATACATGACTCAATGTGAATCTATTTTACTGGTGAGAGTGACTCAGAAAGTTATTGGTATTTCGTTTGTAGAAATGCGTATAGCATATTACGTGACTAGTAGTGCATAGGAAAAACATTGGATTCAAGCGTAAGCGTAATTAATGTCGTATTATGAAACAGATTAACAGATCGTCTGCTCTTAACGCTTACGAAAACATTCGTGTGGGCGACGACAACTCGTACGCGTGACAATGTCACGTTTAGTTTATGTAAGAGATATATAATTACCTAGTACACAAAGAAAGGAGTAGGAAGAAAAGTGAGAGTTAAGACTTTTTTGAGGGAGGAGGGGTCATTTTGAAAGTTAGGATCCTGGATAGTGTAGGACGCGAAGCGAGACTTTTATATTCTCTGGTAGTGAGTGAGGTGGAAGCGAGTTACGCAGCACTTCCATTATGTCTAGGAATTGTGTTGTTGATATCCATTCTTTTTCTTAAACTCATTGGCATCGTATGAATAAGCTAAAACAATGTTTTTGTGTTGATTTTTTTTTTGTTTTTGTTTGAATTTTTATGTTGATTTTCAAATCGTATTATTTTGAAGTTTTCATACTTTAAGACTATATTTATATTACCATTTTTTAAGAATGAATATTTCGTAATCAATGGTCTCCAAATGTAGTTATGAGGTTTCTTTTGTGAAATCCTTATTTCTCAGTGTCGTGTCGTTGCTTCTATGTTGGTTAGTGCTGAAAATGAATCTAAAAGTGTATTAGTGTATACTAATAAAGGGTTGGTTGTTATAAAAGCTTGAATATTAGTCAAACAGTCAATTTTATAGAATGCAGCTTGTGTTTGCCTTAATTTCGACGGGGAAGCTTTGTTTCAATTTTCGGTTTCTAGTTTCCATCAGAAGCTAATCAACTTATTCACTTAGAGCTGTGAACTTTCTGCTAATGTTTGTAAAGGGTGATTCTACATCTTTGGCTGGTATAATCATAGCAGTCACTATAATAGGTTGGTAACGTGCCGACCGACACCCGACGTCGTCGGTGTCCATAGAATGTATGTAGTTGACGCAGCTCTGGTATGTACATGTGGTACGCATAATAATACTAAACGTATCGTATAGGTGTATACCATTGTTTCATTCCAAATTAGAATTTTCACTGTTATTACGGGAAAATAATAGCAACAGACTGAAATAGATTATTTGAAAGTAATTTATAGTAGATTTTAGCAAAATATTTCGGCTCCTCGGTATTGTCACAGAGTTTCAAGGAAATATAAATTACAATTAAAATGAAATTGCAATATTTATCCAATCATAAACTTCTTAATGAAATTATATTTGGTATTAGCACAGTAGTAAGAGCTTTTTATTATTTCAGGCTTGTGTTATTGTAATATGAAACATTTCGAACCAAAGAAAACAAAGGGAAATCTCTCTCTCTCTAGATTTCCATTTACGGAAGAATTGATTCATGACAGAAATGTTGGATGGATGGAACTTGGGAATAAGTGCACATTGCATACTGATACAAAATCCTAATTTTAGTACTGCTATACATTAAGACTACTAGACTAAACTTCCCAACCAAACTGAGCAACTTTTTGCTTTTAAAGGGTATTGGAATGTCTCTAAGCTTTTACTTTGCTTGACAGCATTTACTGCATATGATGTTCGTGTAGGCATAAAATTCATAATTACTTTATATAGATTCTGTCGCAATATACATGTGAGTAAGTATTCAGCTAACTTGTTAGCTAGCAGTATAAATGAATAAGTCCTGTGAATATCAGATCTGTCAAGTTATGTAGACAAACAATTGCCTAATGTAGTTAGTTGTCGAGAGTAATCGGAGGCGAGTCATCCGCTATAGACTATGTAGAGAAAGGGGAGACACGGAGTGAAGTAACTTGTAGAATTACTTTGCTGCCGCAAGCCAACAGCCAACTGTATGTTTGCTTGAGAAATCTTGTATGGTGGACATTTAGGAGTAATGTTCAGAGTGTTTTTAGTTGAGAGCAATGGACTTGAGTTAGCTTGGGTCCTCTCATTGCCATTGCCATCATCGTGGCCTTTTTACTGTCGTTGTCCGATTGTCTTTCGGGGTGGGTGGCTCATTTCTAACATTAAGGGTTATAGGAAAGTGAAGTAACACATAATATCGTATATATCGGGAGTTGTGGAAGCTGCTTGGGATTTTGGTGAAATAAAAGAAGGGCCCCATCCCGACCTCTCACTCATGTCCGGCAAATAATATGGACAAACATTTAAGTAGGGAGGGAAAAGTACCCATTTATGTAAGCTGACTTTTCCCAACGATTTTCTTTGTTTTCTTGTAAGAGAGAGAGAGCGAGCGAGAGTTGGGATATAAGTATATAGAGAGGATAGATAGAGGAATGGATTGTGGAAGTGAATGGGGCTTGTGAGTGAAAGTTGGCTTTTAGCACAGAGTGGAAAACATGAAGATCTCATAAACTTGATATGTGGGGTTCGTCCAACTGGCTCTGTTTGACTCTTATTAGAGAGGAAGAGAACGGAGGTAGGTGGATGTGGATGTAGATTGGTGTGGCTGGTTGGTTGGTTGGTTTCCCTTTGGTTCTCTCTCTCTCTCTTTCTCTTGCATGTGTACTTTAGCATAACGCGGGATGAGAGTTGGTTCGTTCGTTGGGAGTTGGGAACGGTAATGTAGCTTTTGAGTTGCATGGCACGTACAGATCTATTAGACTGAGAATGGCAAGTTGAACTCTCTCTTGGCTAATTTTTTACAGGACTTTCTAACACCAAACATTTGTCTTTCCCACGGATTGGGTAATAAAGTGGAGTGCCTTTGTCCGTTGGTTCGTAGAGAAAGATTCCTTCCCGGTTCGGAAGACGATGCAGAGAGGGCTAGTAGTCAGACGTTACAGTTACAGGGTTTATTCATTTTCTTTTGCGATAATTAGCTGGTGGCAGGTTGATTACAGATTTGCAATTTGCAACCTGGGAAAATCTCGTAGTCGACAGTTATCCATTGCCACTGCTTCTTCTGTAGGAGCCAAGTAGAGCTGTCAAGGTGAAAATAATGGTTTTCCTTTGTGAAGTAGGAAGTATGAGTATGTAGGTAGCTTTTGGTGGGGTTGAGTTGACTGGAAAGGTAAGTAAGTCTAGTTAGATGCTGGAAAACTGTGAGTTCGGTCGTCTGGCAAGAATGAGTAGTGGACTGAGTAGCACAATGTCTCTTTTGTCCTGACTTGACTGAGTGACTGGCATAAGGATGAGAATAAAGAGAAGGAACGGGAGCATAACTCACTCACTCGTTTACGTCCATGTCTAGTTTACCCTAATATAAAGTTGCTAACGGAGAGTCAAAGGAATCAAGTCGGAGCTGAGTGAGTCGACTTTTAGGTCCTACTTTACCCAAAGCTCTCTATAGGTCTCTCTAGCTTCTTCCTAGCTTATTTTGCTAGTATGTATGTTGCGTTAGGGCAATTGAGATGTGATGTGAGTTGTATGCAGAAAGTCTTCTCCGTTTCCAGCGGTTTGTTTACTGAGGCATAATGGAAGAAGACTTGATGTGATCGGCAAATATTTGCATGTCTGTGGTGTCAGCTGCCTTACCATGCGAAAATTTTCCTCAGAGACTCCCTTCCATTTTCGACATCTCACTATATAGTGCCTAAGGTCCTTCGCATTGTCCTATGCTTACCATGTTTATTGAGAAAAAGATGGGAAGGAACGAATTCGTGGACGGGATAGTTACAATAGTTAGACAGCCTGAATTCTTCTTCATGAAATGCTTGAATTTCTATACGGCTCACATCTACATTTCTCGGCTTTGTATACACGAAGGAGAAAAGACATATTTAAGTATAAGGGTGAAAATTTCTGACTGCATTAGGCAGAGTTATGGGATGGTACATGCAGCATATGTGCTATTTTATATATTTGTATTATTATTATAGGTACAGAATCTTCAGCTGTTTTATAACAATGTTCGTTACATGGGATGAGATTTCTAACAACATGAGTTACAGGAACATAATATTATTCTACATATGTCTAGTAGAATATTGTGATGTGTATGTTATGTTGTGTCGGATAATAAGTTCTTAGCTGTATATTGCTCAGTAGTCATGTTGTATGTAATAGCATAGGATGGAAATGGCAATATGATTGGTAACTTGAGTAGAGAGCTGAAGTATGTTCTCTTGTCCATCTCATCTGTCACTAGTTCCGTTTAGATTTTGGGATTTTCACTTTGTTTAGCTAAGGGCTTTATATCTGTCATATGATGACTCACAATCTTATGGAAGTGGGACAAGAGTTTTCCGTGTTTGTTTGGTATGTCTGCATAAGGGAACTACCATTTGATATCAAGATTAAACTGTTATAATGTGTAATGCTTGCCTATGTTTCATAGTCAGAAGAAGTCTATAATATATTGGAACTTTCTTGTCTACGTACATTATACGTTCTCGCTAAATTACACAAATTACTATTGTTCTGATAAATAGGTGTATGTGTGGTACATTGTATGTTGGAATTAATGTGTTTACTTTACGAAAAATTAACCTTAGGATTATATTGGAATTGTTTAGGTACTTCGTAAGCACAACTTAGCGCAATACCACACCAGTGCCATATCTTTTGGGTGAATTGTCCTTTCCTTGCCATTGTAAGTTAGAAGTGATCATGCTCTGTAGAACAAACGAAGATTGAGATTTAACATGTCATCATAAATCAGTATAATAAGCTTATTGTACATACACACGTGTAAGAGGAGTAATTTTTATGGACTCTACATGTCTACAAAAAATTGGGAATAGTATGATAGAATTTTGCTTTGATAGTATTGGATTCACAGTCACTCACAGCATATGTTATAGTCATTTATAGTCAGTCAATTCCTATTTGCAAAATATACAGTGGTGGACTGTCGAATTGTATCAATTTCGGAAATGAACTGTGAACTGTCGATTATTATTATTAGTAGGAACTATGGAAGTGTGTAATAGCATGATAAAATATTCCCATTAGAATTTCGTGGTTTTATATCCTAGCTGTGATGATGCTACACAGAGCTCTTGAATGTGAGTGAGTCTTGAGTGTCTCAAGAAGCTGAAGATTTGTCACGTCAGTTGAAAATGAGCGTGCTGTGAAACAACAGAATGAAACAAAATAGTAATTTCTCTGGACTACTACATACACATTGTTGGGGCTTCGAGAAATGCTTTCTGTTCAGCACATTAGCGAAACCCTAAACTGTTTATGTCAACGACTCATTTTCTGTTGCATAATTGTGAAGTGCCTGCAATTTTATAATTCTACAGTTCACTTTTGATATCTAGAAATAGGAATACATTTTTCCAATGCATTATCCCCATTCCTACAATACCCATTTTTTCTAATACAGAATCGTGATTTTGAACATGACTCCATGCGTCCTCAAACAATATGGGTTGATTTCAAAAATGTCTACCTCAGTACACTACTATAAGCCATTTCCTTTGAAACAAGAGTTTGCAAAGGTGCCACCACTCCTTATTAAGACGTTATTTCTGTAGGCGAATTAATTTTTCGGAATTCGCCAGAATTCGGCGTATGGT
>JAAAYG020036864.1:0-13892 GCA_009936455.2 Tomocerus minor
CTCGTTGGGTACATGTGGAATGTTACATCACATCATCCCTTTGAGACTTGGAGCAGCAGTTACCGATTGGCAAACTCGGTGCTGCTCGACACCAACAGTACACTCAAGTATGTTATCGCATTTTTAGCTCCTGCTCGTTGGGTACATGTGGAATGTTACATCACATCATCCCTTTGAGACTTGGAGCAGCAGTTACCGATTGGCAAACTCGGTGCTATTTAACACCAACAGTACCCTCAAGTATGTTAGCCCATTTTTAAGTACTGCTCCTGTTCGTTGGGTACATGTGGAATGTCACATCACATCATCCCTTTGAGACTTGGAGCAGCAGTTACCGATTGGCAAACTCTGTGCTACTCAACCCTAGCAGTATACTCAGGTATGCTAAGACAATGTTGTGGGTAATCACTATTTTTAAAATTTTTGATCCTTCATAACTCCTTAGGCGGTTAGAGGCGGTTAATGAGACTTACAAATTTCGAAAGCTAATTTTTTTGTTGATTTTTTAAAAAAAACAATTTCACGCCCACGGCCACCCGCGTGTTTTCCATGCAATTCAAATGGGACGTAGATTAGACTTTCGAATCCATTATAGTACAGTGTGCAGTGTGTGTGGGATCGTGAATCCTGAATCGTGAGATTACTTACTAAACCTAACGTGTTTTAGTAGTAGTAATAGTTGTATGACGTGGTACTCCTCTCTCTGGTTTTATTCTATCACAGATTCGGTGACTCTCTAAATGACAACTCCAGATTTTGAGGTAAGTGAAGCTCTATAATTGTGTTAAAAATCGTAAAATATATGATTTAATAGTGCTGTAGAAATAATGGTATTGTTTAACAAAATTAACAATGTAGATCGAGTGAAAGTATTGCAAGATTTATTGTTTGTACAATTTCTAATTTTGAGCCGACTGACTACAGGAAAGAGAAGAACGAAAATCTTTTATAACTTTTGCCGATTCAAAAAACCTTGGACTCCGTACGGTTAATTGGAAAGGTAAATTAATTGTCCCTGTTTCTTCACATCATCATTCTTAAAATATTGAGTTGATCATGTTTTAATGATCAATGATATATATTGGTTTTTAGTCGATTGCTGTAAGTGCTACTTTAAATATTTATTTGCTCAACAGCTGTCTTTCTTAGGTAGCTGTCACATTGTTAGAAGCTGAGCCACATACATCAAAATACAATGGTGCTGCTAACTATGATAACCAGATTAAGGGATTCCATGCCCTTGGCTGCCTCTATGCAAAATGATGAAGATGTAAGCTTTTATTACTTTTTTGTTAGAAAATTAGAATGCAGTATTTTAACGTACAGTAATGTGAAGTTTAAGTATATCTTAACATAACAATTTATCAATTATTATTTGAACAATTTTTGATCTTTGAAGCCTTATTGTATTTTATCCTTAAAATCACAGACCTAAATCTGTTTCAATTTCAATATATATTTATGTTTCATTTATTCAGTATGAACGAAGTTTTATGGAGTACCAACAGCAAGCCAAAATGCTCTTCCGCCGATTGAATGCCACCAGTCCACCAAGATGTTCCATTGAAACTGGAAATTACATTTTCCAGTAAGTATTTGTAGGCAATATTTTTACAATTTCCTGTAAATGCGATTGAAATGACTTGCGTAGATTGAAAATAACATTCTGCCCTTAACAAGTACTTTTATAACCATGTATTGAAGTAAATTATAATTATAGCTGTCGCGCTTATTTTCCGACATTTTAATGGTTTTCCGAGGTGAAAGGGTTAGACGTAATTTTAATTTCTACATCTAAATTGATTTTTTTTCAGTTATTTGATAGAAAACGATGTCGTGTACCTGAGTTTATGCGAAAAGAACTTTTCTAAAAGACTTGCCTTTAACTACTTGGAAGAATTGGCTTATGAATTTACCACACAATTCGGAAAGAAAATACAGACTGTGACTAGACCTTATTGTTTCATTGAATTTGGTAAGATGCGTTCGTAATTGTTTTCTACATAAATCAAAATTATTATTAAAGTAATAATATCATCATCATTAATGGTATTTCTGACATTTATTTTTGTTTTACAGATACTTATATACAAAAGGCAAGAAAGAATACATTAGACTCCCGAAGCCGCCGTAATCTGACAGCCCTTAACACAGAGTTGCAAGATGTGCAGCGCATTATGGTTCAAAACATAGATGATGTAATCAATAGGGGTGCCGTCTTATCTGAATTAGATCACAAAGCTCAAAATTTATCTATCCTCTCACAAAAATACAAGAAAGATGCGACATACTTAAATTTACGGTCTGCATATGCAAAAGCTGCAGCAGGATTTATTGTTGTCTTTGTATTTATACTTTACTTTTGGGTTCTTTGAAATGATGTTGTGCGTCTATTTGGATTTTGGTTTGGAAATTACTTTGTTTGTGCTACACTGTGCTCGATTCCGTTCTACAAAGCAAACCATGCCTTACAGAAATTAGCTTATATATTATATCATATCAACAGACGTGGGTTTTAATGGTCAAGATGAAAATTATTAATTACCTAAAATTATGCGAGATATTCAATATTTATTTAATTGTAGAATTATGTATACTCAACTCCTTTATTTTCCATGAATTCCTCAATATTATTGTCGAACAGATGTTTTTTGTCAAAAATTAAAAACATTTCGTTTGTTCATGTTTGTACATAATTAAAGCATGTTAACAGTTTACCTTTCAAACAATAAATCGATAGATTGATTGTAAGTTACAAATATTTTTGTCTGTTAGCTATGTAAAATTATATTTCTCTCAGTATTTGTATTATAGATACAAATAATGGCATACAAAGTGAGGATTACTAGGCAAAAATATTTCCAGGTTAGGCAGAAAAATGGATATTCATACTATTGTTATTCCCCAAATATTCATACGTGTATTGTTTATTTCTTGTTTTTGAGTATAAAAATGCTCTATATTTGTTTTTGGTCTTTTCAATATTGTGTAGCAGCATCACAGTTTAGTGTTTCATTAGTGTCATTAGTGTCCAAACAACTTAATGATGTAGTGATTTATTTTTCTATGGAATTTTGATGAAACTTGGGACTAAAATCTATCTAATATGTCTGAACAATATAGTAACAAAGTATCATCACAAAGAGTATATTATTTTGTTGAGTATATGAATAATCACGAAACGTCCTTCTCAAAGAGGATCTGGTAGGGAGAATTCCCACTGTTTGTTATACGTTACATTAAATAATGGTAATAATTTTGTCGCTAAGCCATGTGATATAACTAGAAAGCAATGCAGTTAGATTTTTAATTGGTTTATTTAACAGTAAATAGTATGTAATCAATACTAATATCATTGTAGGTGCTGCTGACCGAGATGTTTAAATGAGAGCAAATTAAAGCATGCAAACATTTCACGGTGCCGTAACCAATTTAGTATTGGAAAGCTCAAACAAACCCACCTGCGTCATATTTTCCCTTTCGTTAGTCCAAATTAAAGTTTTCCTACAATCTACAAAGTTAATATGTACTGCAGTCGGCTGTATTCCGAATCTCTGTGGAATTATATAAAGGAAACGCCACGAAAGACTATATTAGATATATTTGAAAGTTAGTGGAGCATACAAGCCTTCCGCCAGTTTCATCGTTTGATCAAATCCATAATTGAACCTTGTCTTTACTGATAAGCAATTATATATTAACGCTTGGACAATTTGTTATTTCTTGCCATTATTGCATAATTTGCAATAAAGTTAATTTGTATTTACTTAATTAATAGATGAGAAAGCCATTGTTAGTGAAAAACATTCTTAAAAAACGTTTGAAAGAAAAAAGGAGATTTCTCTTTCAACTCGTCTTCAATCTACATTCTATAATTTAGACCTGTTAGATATCTCACAAAAAATATGCTTGCTTGCATAATTCTTTTGAGTTTAATTAATTCAGAGAAATGCTGGTAAACAAAGATATGAAACTCTTCTGTTCTATTTCTTTCATTTCTTCCATTGCAATTGCATTGCTTCGTAACTAGTAGCCAGCCAGTAGTAGTAGGTAGTATGTGAATTCATGTTGAATATTTGAAACGAGCTTGAAATGTGTATGAAAATGAAGAATCATCAAACAATTCATACCTTTTTAATTATAAGAAAACCTGTGGGAATGATTCAATGATGAATGCATGATTAAAAACGGAAATTATTTTCTGCATTCTATATAGATCCAACTACATTTATATTTTCTTCTTGCTTAATGCCTGAGTGAGCAATACAAGAGTTATTAAAGCGACAGTCCTATTATGTAGCATGAGAATGTTGTAGAAAATCATATTATTTGTATGATGAAAAGAAGTCTTTGTAGACTCCTTACTTTTCCGAAGAACTGAATACCTTTGTCCTTTGCTAACATCTTTGTGGAACAACACACAGGAAAGTAAGCCTTGGCGAGGTTTGCTTTCGCTAGAAGATTTGAGCTTAGCCAAAACGGAATCGCGTTTAAACTTATTTTGCGGTTCACTCAGTCGTACTTGGCAGTAAGAGAAAGTCACTGAGGAGAAGAGCAGCAAAACGCTAACGTTTCTCATAGCTTTGCACTATTTTCATGCGTTGGATGGTGAATATCTATCATTCACTACCAGCAACACTTCATTCAACCATCTTCAACGGAAAAGTTGAGACAAGACAAGATATCCGCTCTGGGCTGTGTCAGTTGAAGTTTTACTTTCACTGTTTCATCTTGTTCTGATTTCACACTTCTGCATTCTGAAGTGGAAGCATATAACATGCTTTTTGTGTTTTGTGAGAAAGGACTTTGAGTGGAATCACTTTACTCGCATTTTTGCCATCTCTAAAGCAATATATATATCAAAATCAGTTGACTTTCCACTTTCCACATTCTGAAATATACTTCACATCTATCTACAGAATATAATGCATTCAGCATTCAGGTCCATATTCTCCATAATGTTTTTTATAATGTGATATAATCGTCTATTTTAAGCATATGCATATGCTGTAAAACATGTGTGCATCACATTTCTATCATCCATAAAAAATAAAAAAGAATTGACATTTTCCATTAGGTTTTAGTGTTCTAATATTCAACTTATGCATATAATATATGCCAGTTCAACGAAAGAGGATTAAGTGTCAACGTCTACAGTAACAATAAAACCACGTTTTCCCAGGTACAGAAACCGTGAAAGAGAAAGTTTGAAATCTCATATCCTGATAAAATGAGATTCTCGACGATTTTAGGTAAGGCATTTCCGCACTAATTAATTATTAATCTATTTTAGATATGTATAATGTAACTGTACTAACTGAAGCTGTACCACATAACGTAAATAGTAAACACAGCTACAGCTTTTCGACGTGCCGCCTCCCGAAGTAGTATTTCCCTTTCACTCATTATCAGCACATTCAAATGCGTTCTGTGGTTATCCTTGCAAATATTACCTATGTTGTCGTAATTATCATATTATTGTCATTAGAAGAGTATTCAGTTCACTACTAGCTGAGCCCAGTTTTGTTGCGAATTAACCCTTTGTTTAAATCCAATAATAAATAACTCACAATAATTTATGAATAATTAATTAACCTTCTCTAAATGTAATACCACAATACATGATTCAGTTTCAAGTAGAAGAGAAAATTAAAAACTTTACGAAACTTGATTGATAATTCATGTTGTATGGATTAAAACATAATAAATAGTTTCTCATGTTTTAATCGCATTATTTCCCAAAAGCGATGTGGATGTGATGTGCTTACGCACTTAAATTCTGATTATTGTGATTATAGTAGAGTGGGCTTTTAAAATAAACATCATTTTGGTTACAGTGGAGAAAGTAGAACATAAAAGATATTTAATCAAAAGTATAAATTCTTTAACAAAGTGACGATTCCAACTGTTTGTTTGCGTAGGAGAAAGCTTAATATGCAAGTTTTTTAATATGAAGTGGAAGTGAAACTTTTCCAAGAAGCTAATGAATGTTGTAGACCTTTTTATTCTGTAGACGAATTTAGTTTCAAGAAGTTCATTGGACGATGCCTCTTAGACATAGGACTTTATGACAAGCTATAATTACCTTACGAAGTTAATTCTCACATCCGTGAATACCCCAAAATGCTTCGTCCGTAGTGTATGTCCTTCCTCTATTCGTATTTCACAAGGAAGGGAAAATTGGATACGATGCAACATTAGTTATTAGAAATTAGAACACAAGAGCTAATGATGAAGCTTTTTGTTAATAAGAATAAAGTCTTTTCGGTTTTCCCATTTCATCCTCCTGTTTTCACTGTTTTGTAGTTACTAAGATATCTACATTATTATATGGGGCAGTCATTAATCAAAGAAACTGGTGCATGCAACTACTGAGTGTGGTGTGTGTGTATATGTTAATCCTTTGAAATGCATATTATCCAATCACATATCATGGCTAACTCCAAGTAAACTTATTACTTGCAGCAAAAGTTTGAGAGTAACATCATTCTAAAGATAAACCTTCGCACTCTATGCTTTTGTTCACAGTGTCTATTTAGACATCTTGAAATAAAATGGACAGAGATTACCGAACCCTAACCTATTCCAACTATCATCAAACGAAGAATAGGAAAATAGGAATTACAGGATGCAGGCGGATTCAACCCGAGGAAAAGGAACAGTAGTGTGGGGATGTACTTTATAATTAGTATATATGGCATTAATAAGCACAAGTATTTACCTAACAGACTTTTCTTTAAGTCCTGTGTGTTTTGCAGCAGATGATAGCAGTTAATAGCACCCAGCTTATTTATTACTTTTTCATTGTATGCTATCTCTGTGCAGTGCACCATTTAATTTTGTAGATCTATGCGTTATGCAACCATTATTATTACAGCTAATGCACTTGCATAGCATTGCGTAAATACATATTATATAGTTATCAACTTACGGAATACTATTGTAGTAAGCATGGAAAATGCACAGTGTAACCCTTTTAATGGCCTAGATTTTAGTGTAACGTCTAAATGGATTGCATAGAATCAACCAACGTAGAAAGAAATAACCCTTGAAACCATACTATCTGCTTTGACATATTTGTTTATCATTATCATTAGCATCACACTATACGATGACTTCTGATTTCCATCCTTTTCAATCATTGGTACGTATAACGTTATAACATTAGGAAATAGAAGCTTATATCTCCACCTGTCAAACACAGCTACCTCGTAGTGCGTATTAATTAGGTTATTTAATATAGCAGTTTGTGCCAGCTCATTTTCCATGAAACTATAACTCTATTTTCCCGTTATCGGCTTTCGACATGGTATGGATTTTCTGAAGACTTCGATGTATATTAAGATGTTTTGGAATCCGTAAACCATAGATGTGGCAAAACCTATAGTACATAGTACATTGTTATTGCCTTAAAACTTCCAAAAATATTAGCTGCATATATTTGGTGTTTCTTTTGTGCATATAAACATGCCAAAAAGTTCATTCGTGCATTTCTGTAGA
The DNA here is from genome assembly GCA_009936455.2 of Tomocerus minor. Lineage (NCBI taxonomy): Eukaryota > Metazoa > Arthropoda > Collembola > Entomobryomorpha > Tomoceridae > Tomocerus > Tomocerus minor. Next base: position 7,501 of record JAAAYG020036864.1, read on the forward strand.
GGAAGATGAAGGCCCTGTCGAAAGCGATCCACTTGCTACTGCATTTTTCCGATTTCCATTCACCTACTTTCACGAATGAAATGAAATCATATTTTTAAATGGAAACCATACATGTTAACAACTGTAGATGAATGTTTGGCATATGGAGTCATCACAATACTATATGGAACGAGGATACGGGATTTCAGACGTTTTATACTTTATCTATGCCTCCTACTGTAATAGCCTTTACATCACCTGAGGAAACAAAAAAAAAATCCCAATGGGTGACTTACAATATATGAGCCATAACATTTACAGTTTTCCCCATTTAACAAAAGACAGAATGAGTTTATAAATAACAGTTCTTATGGCATAACATACTTATGCAAGTATATCAGTCCATTTCTGATTTGATAACGTCATTTTTCTCCTTGCTTTTCCCCCGAAGGGAGGCTTTTTATGTTTGGCCGTTCTTATAACTGTCATAAAATCATAAATGCCGATATCAGTCCATATTCCGTATGGTTTGGAGTGGGGTTGGACTGAAATTTATTCTATGGTATAAATCATGTACAAGACACTTTTTCGTTTCTGCATACATGGTTGGTTGTGTAATAGTTTTATCTAAATTCATCGCAGCAATGATGACATTTATGGCGTATAGTGTGACATCAATGCAATGTTATGACATAAGGATCAAATCATAGAATGCAATACATACATAAGTATACATACCTATACCCACTTTACATGTAAAAAGAGAGATTTTCAGATAATACTGTGAAGAAAAACAGGGACTGTTGGAAATTAGAATGAATGCCTAAGTAATTTACATTTATGTTTATCAATTATGTTAACTAGAGTTCGTGTTACTACTGTGGGCGTGGAATTTCGTGATTGATCCTATCTTTAGCTGTTCGCCCCCATCGCCTCGGCCTACCTTGTCGGAAGCTGCAGAAAAATCATTTTGCCCTCTTGGGGAATTCGAATGTGCTTCGAATCCATCACTTTGTGTTCCGCAATTTGCCATTTGTAATGGAAAAGCGGAATGCCCTGATGGATCTGACGAAGTTAACTGCAGTAAGTTCAAATGATTGATATAGGTAATGTATTTCGTGCAAGATTGAAAGCTTCCTTATCGTATGAATATTGTTCACACTCATTCCTAAATATAGACTAAAGTAAATAGACGAAAGTTAAAGATCCGAAACCAGATCTATTAGTTTGAATGTTTGGAATATATTGTAGGTATTATGTTGATTTTCTGCCTAATACGACTCACGACATAGACATATTATAATATTATTTCCGAGAAACTAAGCTCTATGATAGCATCATTAGGTATTGCCTACGCAAATTCATAATTATAAGCGACTAGATTAACCGAATGAGAGACTAGGTACGCTAATTGAATTCACTGTCCTAAGGCACTACCTAAACTATTTCCCAAAATACATTATTAGAACCAAAAATCCTGAAATGCCTCTGTGTGACGAGATTTCAAATTGCAGATGTATCATTAATATATGTCACCTTTACTTTCCTTAAGACACACATATACATGAAAGCAAACTGCTAAACTAGTCGAGTTAGGACAGTCAATTTTAAGAGCTTTATTAATTATTTACACCAGCTTTCATAGCGCTGCTACATTTAAAATTCTTTGTGTTCAGCCGATCACCAAGAGAAAGGACATTGGGATAATTTATTCCAAAAGCGGCCTGGAGCAGACACGGAGAATTATGATGGAAATTGCAAATGTAAGTCGTAAGTAAACAACTTACTCTTTTTGACTCTTACATGACATGACCATTTTGCTAACGGAATATAACAAAAAATGTATTTTCGATTCATATTAGTCCCTTCAAAATCATATTGCCAAACTCAATTTATGTCATAACAAATATTGTGTTGATGTTGATTGATGTAGATACAGGGATGTGTATGGAGAAAGTCACCTATGGTATTAATAAGCCTTACAAAATGAAATGTAGTTCAGTCTAATGAAAGCAATATAGTGAAAAGGTGTATTACCTAGCAGTAGGAATATTTTATTGGGCTAAAAGCTAAAGGGCTTCAAATGTCATGTTAAACATGCTAGAGAAAATAAATTTTCTATCACCTTGCACTTGTACTACGCAGACTTTCACCGGTTTCATGATTTGGTCTGATGGAAAAATCATTAGATTTTCAATTTTTGTGATTGCATGTTGAGAAGGAGCAACTAGCAATCATTAAACTAACTGATAGTCTAAAAGTTTGAATAAAACCTGACAAATGGTATAAAAGACTAACATTAGAATTCGATTTTTGATAAATATTCATAGTCAGTGTGCTGACTGACTGCTCGAAGTGCGTCAGCAGTCAGCAAGGCAGAAGTTCATATCATCATCATCATCATCGTTCATCAGAGGAAGCTTTGAGTAGTTTGATACTACATGTTGTTTACTGCAAGATAATTTAATTCCAACTTTACAAATTAACTGCTCTCTGGTTTCATCTGTTATTACATGCATTCGTGTTATCAACAAAAATATTGAACAACTCTATATTTAGGCTCAAATTAAAATAGAAAATTAAGCAGATGATGAAACTTCCAGAGACGAGGGTATCTTGCGGGGCGTACTATAGAGAATTTCTGTGATGGAAACAAAACTGTTAAATTAAATGTGTAGTCCTGAGTTGAAAGCATGTATATACACATAGAAATCCTCCCAGAACCAGATTTATTTAATGCAGTATTACTGTGTGATTTCCATGAGAGAATCTGATAAGTGGGGCTAATTATTACATTTACACAACCTTAGGGCTTAGGGAGATTTCCAAAGTAAAATTGAATTTGTATGCTATCTTCATGTTCTCCAAATTAGATAAACAAAAGTCAAAGAGCGAGAAGGGAGAATTTACTGAAAGTGAAGAGGAGTTACTGCTGGAAGAGGCCAATAAAATACAAAGATCATCCTCACCATTAGCAGAGCAGAATCCAAATGTCCTGATTTCAGTTGGGGCGTTTGATGACTTGGACCCATTTAGTGAAGGCGTCAGTGATGGCTGTGTGTGTATTTCTGATAAAATCCTCTGTCAAAATTTTCATCTTCCGGACTTAAACTTCATTCCAAGGGATGTAGAATACTTGTAAGTGCCAGCTAGTAAATTAATTTTCTCTGGTGTAACTAACTAGTAACAATTATAGTTTGATGTTTGACGGACGTATGTATACCTATAAGTTGACTTTGTACCAGTACCTATGTAGAATACCTACATAAATTCATAGTGAAGATTTACTTCCCTGAAGATTATTCACAACTTATACCTAAACTTGAAATGGTAGATCTTAACAAAATTCAGGCATGTCCTTGTACGACTATTTCAGACTTTGTCAACTATTTCCTCGTGTCCGTAAGTTATTCATAACTACACATCAAAGATTAATCTTAATTTTACTTTGTTCTTAGCAGTTTTGATCTTTATGACGCATTGAATTATGTGCATTTAGTTTCCTCATCATGCTAATTGCAGCGTAATGTAACTCCTTTTGTCCTTTTAGTCCAAATTATTTCCCTGGAAAACTTCGGAGTATTAAAGCCTCGCCTCATAAAATCACTGTAATTGTGCACTGGCTCACATTACTCACAAAAAGTTTAGGTAGAACGTAGAAGCTGGGTTACAGTAAGAATCAAGTCTACTGAGGATATTTTTGAGACTTTTTCCATATTAATATTGTAGTCTAATCCCATCACAACTATGTGGAGCAATATTTACTTAGTAATTTTTCCTTTTGTCAGTATGTACATAGAACTTTCAGAAATACAATAGGTACGCTATTACTAATTGGCTGTCTTATTTTCATTAGTGATTCATGTAATCTTGTGGAAAAGAACTAGCATAATATGCTGGGACAGTCGTAAACCAGAGATGAAAGGAACCCGCACAGAACAGTAATATGTATAAGTAGGTCCTATATCGTAGCATAAGAATTAATTATGCATAATAGCATAGAAAGAAAAGTTTTAGGAATGCCAGTTTTTTTCTAAGTTTCTTTCATCTCCCATTCGTTAAAAACTTTTAGTTTAAAAAGCCAAATATTCCTGTGGGTGGATAGACTTCTTCATATTAAGCAATCAAAAAACGCATAAAGTTTCTGTTTATATTCTGAACTTGTAGGAACTACAAAATACGTGGTCACGATATCAATGGTGTAGATATACGTATTGCTACTTGCACATTATAAATAATTCTATTCGTAAGTCTACATTACAACAGAAGTAATCGCCTATTTAACAGACACGTAGTGTTCAGACGGACAAATTAATAAAAATTCAGATGCAGACCGTCAAATTCAGTGTAGACCCTCAGTCTTTCTGAAAACACCTACTATGGTTGCATTACTGACAGCTTGACAAACGATAAGAGAAAACATTCATGGAATTAGATACGCTAAACAACACCAGTGCCACAGAGAACTAATGCAGCTACCTATGTAGTGTAGTAGTCGGAATTTATTTTCTCATTTGTGTTTTCCTGTAGAGATCTAACTGGAAGTCGACTTGGCGTCTTGGATTTCAATACGTCCGCCTTTCCTCTTCTTCAGACTTTGTAAGTTATCCACAGAAACATGCTCCTTCAATTTCCTTTTGAATAGCAAGTTTTGTTATAGGAGAAATATCATTATAGTAGACTATTTAATTTTTAGTAGGTATCCTATAATGTGGTTACACATTACGTTTATATATGCTTATCTTTGAACCTTTTGTCGAGGTGAATTCCCGTATTGCTAATGTTAAGGCTTTCATGTTCATCATACCATTTTCATAAGAAACGATAATTTTAACTCCGAGAGTACGCACAATGAGGTTTGTGGTCTAGTCATCCATAATTAGTATTCCATATTCATTACATACGAATGCATAATATTTTGGACTATTAATTATGCTGACAGACTACGCTGGGCGCTTTCATTTTCAGTTCAATATTCAACCTTAAATTGCAGTAGGATACTCTCCTGACGTATGGAAACTGTGTATTTCAGTGGTCATAATATGTTCTTGAAGTAGAATAACGTTTTATTACTGTACATAAACATGCTGAAAGTACACTGTTTATATAATTTGGATTCTCTGACAGAAAATGGCAGTATGGCAGCGGCAATTATTTCCGTTGAACCAATTTTTATGCAAAAAGGCAATCGTTTTCTTCATATACAGATTGTTTCATAACTCTATAATATGTACTCTGTCGCGTTACCTGAATGTTTTAAAATCACGCCCACGGTTTTGGTGTGGAGAAAGTTAATTTGACCCTGGGAAAGTTTCTGAGCATAAAATGGGAAAGTGTTATCCTCACAAGCCCAACATCAACTTCTGCCCACACCTTTTAGTCCTTTATGCCAGAATTAATATAATTACTTCATTTCAAGATAATAGAAGCAGCAGAAGACAATAGTTCTCCTTGGTACAATTACTCAAATAAAGATAACTTTGTATGCCTAAAGATGTGTCTAGCATTTTTGCGAATGTTTCTTAATTTAAACTGATAGCAGAGCCCTGTGCGTATACTTTAAAATATAGATATAACAATATGCAAGCTACCTACTATAAATACCACAATTCAGAACTCATTATCTGAGTAAAGGCAAAAGTTTGTCAGTTGTAGTTAAAACATGCCCTTCGGTTACATTGGGCTGGCGAAGAAGTCATAATTATTATGATTTCATGTTTGAAAATGTGTAACGAAGCACAAAATTGAATCATTATGCAATGTAGTGCAGTAATGAAACCCGAAAACTGAATAACTATGTATGAAAATATGAATTATCATAACAAGCAATATGTGAAAATGTTTTTTATGTAATAAAATTTTCTTCGGCTGGAATTGTATTAGAGGGAAACATGTGCATCAAACATACGTGTTTCAATTTGTTGCTTTAGTTGTATACAAGATAGTATTTGGGCCAAGAAGGAATCTTTATGTCATGTGTAGTGTGAAGATACATAAAATTCTATTTCATGAACTTGAGGATAGAATCAGGGTAGCTCGGCCTAACTTCTGTTGATAAAATACTACGTATTAAGATCATGCCTTTTTTCTCGACTTAATTGAGGTCCAGCTAATGGAGCTAAGACGGAGATTTATTGATATTACTTATGGGAGTGAAACAGGACGACAATTTTTTCGGACACAATGTCACAAATAAAATTGCTTGCCTGTCATCTTCCGTGATTTGACTTCTCTTCAGGCTAGTTCAAGCATAATAGCATTAGCGATTATAGCTGTTGGCATTAACATTTAGGGTTATAGTGTGCAACACTAAACGAAAACGTGTAAGCAGAAGTGTGCAGGCGCGTAGGAACCGTATGGGCAGGCGGGCATTGCCCACACGGAAAATGGGGTGTGTGGGCACTGGAGGTAGT
>JAAAYG020036875.1:2469-13892 GCA_009936455.2 Tomocerus minor
GTAGTAGTTAGTGGTGGTAAAATATTTAGTGGCTGTTTGCGAGTATTACGATTAGTAAAGAAAGAAGTGCAGTAAACTGTAAGTATGTAAATGTGATGTAAAGTGTAGTGTCAGTATGTAAGTAATTCACTGGGGAGTTTTATCTGTTTTACTAGAGGAGCTGTGTAAAGAATGTGGATTTTGCTTGGTAATTGCATAATATATCTCTCAACACACACTCTGCATCTCATATAAGCTACAATTAAGGTTCATGTGTATTTAAATCGAGAAAAATAGTAAAAGAAAAGTTTAGCATGGATGGCATAGTATGTAGCATGTATTAGATGCGGTGGATTCTAGCGTGAAGGATTCCTTTACTTACCAATATAGTTTAGCGAGATAGGACTATTAGCTTTACGCCGTCTACTATTACCTCCTGTCTATTCATCCTGCAATAATTTATATAAGAGCATGTGTATAAATAATATAATCTCTGTGCGTGTATAGTTGATTTTTGTATGGATGTCTGTAGGTAGGTAGTTTCTGTGTACAAAAGATCATTGTCACAAGTTGAGTGAGTGACGTGACGACGGATGGGGTAGCCTCTAGGCCATTAGTCAACTTAAGATGGGCTTATGTTTATATTTAAGGCTAACCGAAGCAAAGGAAGACATGACAAGGGAACTCCACATAGATAGCTACACTTTATCGTTTTGATGCATTTAAGTTGCGCTAACATTATTAGATTAGCTTTTGCTATGGTCCTATGTAGCATAACAGTTTAGAGCGTAGTAACATTATGCTACACATTGTGCATCACATAAAAGGCAATATATGTTTCATTCATTATGTTATTAGAATACAGCTATTATTATCTGAGTGATGTGATGTGAGTGAGTGTTCATGTATGCAGATTATTGCAGATATGCAATTTAGTTTTTTATACGAGTATTAGTACTAGTTAAACACTGGGATGGCTCCAAGCTGCAATTCCTTGTTGTCTTACTTGAATTGCTTTGGGTGCTGCTGGTCTGCTACGATTTTTATGCATCCTCTTCAACCACTCTCAACAATGTTCGTGTAAATAAAATTGGAGATGAAAAATGTTCGTCTTGCTATAGTAGGAGTCAGAGTCAGAGTCAGTGCCAAGCCACAAGAAAATGAGACATGAAGAATGTGGTGGCCGTAGGATAAAGTCAAGTATGAAAATCCAAGATTTTAAGGAAATCTTCCTCGGCATGTGATTATGTACGTATAAAGGCTTTTGCAGGGAGTAAGACATCCGTAATCTCCATGTGCATGCATTTTCCATTGTGTTTTATATTAGGACAGGGACTAGAGTTAATCTGAGGGATTATTATTATGGCTCTTCAACTGAGCATTCACTGTTTCAACTCTATATAAGTAAGTGTGGCGTGGATTTCTTCTGTTATGTAGTTATCATTAAGTATGAGCTATGCATTTCCTATTATGTATTTTATTGAGGAAGCAGTCATTCCAAACTCTTTGTTACTCAGTGAAAAAGTTACACACAAGTTAGCTATAGCGTGGCATGGGCGACATATACGCAATAGAGTTGTTAATTGTAACTCTATACAATACTTACGCTATTCAAGAATGTGCAAAAATGGCACAGATTACATTAGCCTACTCATTATGTGGCTAGATTGCATTTTTATATTATATCATCAAGTGTTATTATAGCTGTAGACAACACAAATAAACTAGTTTTCTTTGCGGCTTTGACAGAAACAAAATCCTAAACTTTCCCAATACTTTGTCGTTACTGTTTTGTACTAACTTGATTTAATTAATGTAATGAATTCTAGCTTTGCTGTAGACTTGTGTAGGTACATAGCTGTTTCAAATGAATGCAGCTACGCTCGTTAACTCATTATCAGTAGCGCTCTAGCTTGGAATTGTCCCTCCCAAACAATAAAACTATTACAATGCATTATTTATTAACTTTATGTGTACATAAGTACATAGTATCTAATATGCGTTGAGCATTTAGACGCAATAATAGGCAGCATTTAAATGACTCTATTAAGTGTGTTGCATGTGCATAAGTTCATTGATTGCACAGATTCATATAAAATTGTGATATGCAGGAGAATGAAATCATTTTATAGTGTGTACTTAGGTAGTTATAAAGAACATTTGTTGAAATGATGTAAATTGGCATAGCTTCAAGTGTGGAGCGTGTAGATGTGAAAGATGGATTATCTGTGGAGAGCAATTGAGCGTATCAATTTAGAACTAGAACTTAAATGTCACAACAGACTGAATTTTCACACCGTAGAACTGTAGTGACTTCTGAAATTAGATTAGCATGTGTCTGTGACTTTCTGAAAATATTGCAAAATATTACGCAGATGTTAGTAAGGATTTCGTGTAGTTCTAAGATAAAATTGTCAAAACATGAGTGAGTGAGATAAAGTCTACGACTCTATGCTAAATCCATTTCACTTGCTACAATTAATGACTCGTGGAGAGTCAAAACAAAATGGCTATTACTTATGCAGTTCTTTTGCATGTTTAGACTAGAGAGCATTCCCAAACAGAAAATCCTAAAGCTCGTCGTTTACAAATAGCGATGTCATTCTCCTTCTCCTCGTAGTTATTTAAATTTTATTATGCACACTTCACCAGCACACGCACGTATGCATAGATTTAGCATTTAACATGAAAAATGGCTCTGCTAATTTAATACAGCCACTAAGAGTGGGTGTAATAAAAGTTGTATTTATAATGCGTGTAGCAGCATGGGAAGTACGAATTCATAATGAGAAAAATAAAGTTTTTATGATGCATCTTCGTATAGATTACATAATGCTGTTTACTGTACGTGTAAACTGGAACTTGTTGCTGCATGCATGGGCTTGGCTCTTCTAATACTTAATTTAATGTACAGATAGAGAAAAACCTGCACTACCTGGAAATTTTAAGACACAATCCCCACATTTGCAAACTAATAAAACGCGAAATAAAAATGCACACTGTATCAGAATATCAGAACAAGACCTGGACTCGGAATTAGAATAAAAATCAAGTTGTCTTTAGCATAATCCTGAGAAAATTGAGTTTAATCAGATAAATCTGCCGTTTGTGCCTGGAATATAAATATCCGCTTGTAGCTACTAATAAAGAGAGGAATAAACTAATAATATTGTTTACTACATTATAAAGTCCCCATCAAAATGAGAAACTGAGGATTAGTACTGGACAGAGCTGATCATAATTAATTTATAGAAGTCCTGTCTAAAGTTAGTTAGCAGCAAGTCAGTCAGGGATAATGAAATGAAATCTACATAATATTCCATTTAATCAGTCCAAGTCTTGACTTTTAGTTTCCTTTGTATTCAGACCCCTATTAATTTTCTCTTGTCTTCACTAGACTACTGTACATTGCACTAGAGACTTATTAGTTAGACTCCTTTGAGTTTCTATTCCAGTTGGAGTGTAGAGGACGAGATTGGTAGTGTTTAGCTTCCCTCCTGCGTGCATTAAACTTCTCCATCGATAATTGCCTTTCTCACAGAAATACATATGATTACAATTATTATTGTTTCTGTGGACGTGCGATTTTGTTTATGTACACCTACTACACTACGCATCCCACACACAACTACATTATGTAAAGTGAGGCAAGGCAGGGCTTAAATTGGTGATATATAGCACTGGTGTTTATTGTAAAGTAGCGTATAGACTATAGATTGCACTTTTTCCACCTCGGATACGCTCTGCGGTTTCCAAACAGGCTTTAAGACAGTAAAGACCTTAGACTAGATTTAACAGCCCGAGTCAGTAAGTCTGTATCACAGTCGGATCCAGCCTGCGTTTACCTACATACGTAATGTATCAATTATTATTCCTTATTTTTATAATTGCTACCTGTCTATTAGACGATGAGGGATATCCGAACACAGAGAGCTGTCTTAGTCTGGACAGCTTTGTTCTGCTCTACATACAATCCAGGGATTATTAGCTAATGCTTAGGTAGAACATGTGAGTTGAGACTTCTGTATAGATAGCTGGTGTTTATTTGTATATAACTTGACACGTCTGTTAACGATAATAAAATATTGTAAACTGTTGCATGAGCCATGTAATGGTCTCTGTCGACGTTAATTTAAAGACGTTCCTCTCTCAAAGCATTTCTAGGAGTTGGTAGCAAATTCATAGCTTTTAATTTCTGTACAAAGCTAGAAACCTTAGGCGTTGGGAAAAATTAATTTTTATTTTCATCGTCATGCATTAACGCTCATGCTAATCTTCTACTTCTCCTCCAAACTCGTAATTATTACTTATAATAATGCAATCCAACGGCTCACTGTAGTCGACGTGACTTTTTCCGAAATACTATACTGCATATAGGAAAAGTTACATAATAGGTGCATATAAGACTAATAAATAATTACACGTCAAAGTTTTTGTGCGCAGGTAGTTAGAGTAGTCCAGTCTGACTAAACTGGACTCTCTCTATCTGCCTGGACAGGGTATTGTTGCTCCAACTTTGATTAATAAATATGGTTAGTAAGTTACTATGTGCCACGCTGTCCACTAACCCTAACATAAATTCTAACAAAGCTACTCTAATTGATATAAATGCATTTTCTGCGGTGAGACCTCTGTAATATTGTTATTATCAACTGTATTTATGTGCAGAGCATAGATTATCCAGCTAACCGAGCATATGTCATTTATAAAATGTCTAAATCAGGTCAATAACATCCAACGTACTTTATGAGTGGGCACTGCGTACAGCTGAAATTATTCCACAGAGAATTTTCCACACATAATCTCTGTTTACAGATAAGTAACTAGCCTATCTAAACCGCCTATTAGTGAACTTTTTCAATGCAACATAAGCCAGTGATAATGAGCATTGTGTGGCAGCGAGGAAAATAGCAGCACAGAAATCCCTACAGATTAGAAATCAATAGCACCATTGTACAATAGATTGTATGTAATAATAATGGAGCAAAGTCAACTCCCATGTATTCACAGCATCCCCACTTTATGATTTCTTTAGCTATGGTCCTTGTTTAAATACATTTCTATTTCTAGCTAACTGATGTTATTTCATTATAGCATGTGTTAGGAAAGGAAGTTTCCTTTTTCAAATAATGTAACTGAGATTATAAAATGATTCTAGACCACTATCTTTTCACAGACCCTATACACATAGTACCTTTTCTTGTATAGGAACAAAACTGAGCAAATAAGGAAAAGGAACCAGAAACGGTTGACTCGCTTCTGCATTATTGGTTTGGCGGTTATGTGGAATATATGGCTATTAAATAGAAGGAAGAGAAAGAGAGGCTAAGAAAAGACGTCAAAATTTTCATGTCTCAATACACATGTAAAGTGTTTATATATAAATGCACGCAGGTATACATTTCGTATTCATACATGTTTTGAATAGGGCAAATGTTTTGGCTCTTCCCTTGACTCTTGCTCCATTATTATGGTTTGTTAGGGAGAATTGTTGAGGACAATGGTGACTCGTTTCGGGCAGTTATGTTTGCACTGAAATGAAAAGAGGTAGGAAGGTTTGACCAATGATTCTGTTCTGGGTTGATGATTGTGTACATGACAAGACACATAAAAGGGATCCAACCTTCTGAATTAATATTTCTTAGAAAACTGTTCATGCCTTTTCCTCTTTCCTCACTAAATGCTACACATTTACTTATTTGTAGTTATTTTGATAAATGGCTATTAGAAATTCAGTATTGGGGACAGAAAGGAAGCCACACACATCTGCTCGTTTGATTTTCAATACAGAGCTTAGCACAAGTACTATTGACACTAAGAAATGTATTGCAGAGCAGATGCTACAGATAGTAAGATACTTTCATTTCACTTACGGCTAATTTGACAATTGGTCACGAATAATTCACATGCATGTACATACACAAAGTGTCTAAGTGTCTGTGTCTAAATCTTGGCATTTCTTCATCCCTAAATGCAAATGTATAATATTGTAAGAGCTGGGGATGGATAACTGTTCATTTTCTGTCCTAAGTGATTCTCGGTATTAGCATTCTCGTTTGAAAATTAAACGATTTAATTTTCTTGGCTTAGTTTACTGTAAAAGTGGATTATAGGCAAGGCCCTATTGACATCAGAATCAGTATTTACTGCTGGGGTTCGAATTGCGTAGGTATGACTTTGTTTAGTTAACTATAAGAATATAAGTGGAATAATTACATGGCCAATCTTCCACCGAAAGCCATTTACGTTTGCTTATCAGGGGATATAATTGAAATTCTTCTTTTCTCAATGTAAATAGGATTGTTGAGCTACACTCACATATTTTCTATTCATTATGTCCTGACTATTCTGTGCCGTGATTATATACGTGACCTCCTCCCGCTCTTCCAACCTACACATTTATGTGTCATTATTACTTATGCAAATGAATTCAGAGCAAGGCAGTAATCGTCTATGTAACACATCCATTAGTTCTTCGTATGACTAATAGCGCTCTATTCTTCTTCTACGAAGAATTCTACTTACATACACACAGGCAGTAAATGAACTTTGCAAATCCTCGATTACGAAAAGATGATAGAAAGAATTTTTATACGTAGCTGTACTCGATCTTTGTATTATTGTCATTATGTATTAGTTTCGTTGTAGGAGGCATCACTACTAGAATGGACTATTTGTATTTCTTCTAAGACTCATAATATTCTTATGCTTCTACAAGCAACAGGTTAGACTCACTATTATATTCTCTGACTAATCTGTGCAATAGAGAGATACCTTTCATTTATATTGCATATAATATGTGTATATATATAAGAGTTGTAAGGATAGAGAAGTAGTAACATTAAAGAAGAGATGAATGAGTCTGAGATGACGATTAAGTAAATGTCAAGTTAAGCTGATGTGAAATAAAATGGTGATAGTTAACAAAACAAAATTACACTGTGAATGAACATTCATCCCATCCACTTAGAAAACATTTAGTTTGGCTAGGGACATGGAAACCTACATTTTATGTTTACTCTTCTATAGTCCTATAGCCAAGTCAATGATAGTATGAATTAGAGTTGAGGAGATTAGTGAAATGTACTACTAAATAGTTAAGTTGTTGATGTAGTAAGGCAATGCAGAAGTCAGACATAGAGAGAAGTTGAAAAGAATCTGCACCGTTCGTTCCGTCTTTTATTCTCATCTTTAGATCCTTTGCCTCTCTATTCATTGTAAACGTAAATACCTCTACTCTGTCTCTACTCCATAGCTATAGTTTGCCATTATTGTAGCATCATCTTCCTACAGTCAAGGTTTTGACTGCTGGCTGGAGGCTTTTCTCTTTTTCCTCTAAAAGAATCTCATCTTAAGCAAAAATCCCATGCTATCCATATCTTTTACATTTACAGCTAAGCGACTCTTTTCTAGCATTCAATAAAACAAGCAGTTGTTACGTTGTTAGTTCTAAGTACTACTAAAGCATGTCAGTGAGAGATTGAATTTAATTTCATGAGACGAGACGAGCTGATGCGAATGGCTAGCTCCAGTAAAATCTCTTCAATCCCTACTTGTGTATCTATGTATCTTAGAAATTCTATAGCATTGAAATTCTATAGCGGGTTAATGAGTAGAAAATAACTCGACTGTTTGTTGGACTTGATGCTTGTAAATAGAAAAATGAGCAAAGGAATCTCTCAAGACTATAACCAATTTTTCATCTTGTATTCTTATATTAATGTACAAGTGTCCTTTTGAAGAAAGCAAGAAAATAGAGTTAACACTATTAGTGATGCATTGAAATCTTGAATGTTACCTACCTCGTTGATGCATTTTCTCTCTTTCTAGCATAAATGCAATGCAGCTAACAGTTTGATGTACCAGATTGCAATTCCTTACGGGTTTTCTTGAAAATTATCAGGATGTGACTGAATACCTCTATTGTTTGAATGGCTACTACTATAAAACGAATTTGCTCATGTATACATAATAATAGGAACATACATGGTCAAGTTGTATTCTTGCATGTAGGTATGTGTGTTAAAAGAAATAGGCTAATCATACAAATAATAGCAAAATTCGAAAATAAAACCAGAATCACTTCCAGGGGGTATCTACAAGCTAATTTGTTTGTTTTTCTATAACTTTCTTGTCAGTAATAATATGGACAAATCCTGGCTGGCTACTGGGCTATCTGTCCTTTCACGTAGGTAGGTCGATACAACATCCAATCATCATTACAACAAATTCAACTCCATCGCATTTCCCTGTGGCCTCTCGTTCTTTGGACCATAAACACATTTACCTAACATGAATACAAATACAATACGTGATTCATCAATGTCTCATCTACAAATTTCTGTCTATCTCCTGTCTATGCACTACAATCATTGAAATCCAATCTAAATGCAAATAAATACTTCAATTGAAGCAAAAACTTGTAGCTAACTCAACATCTAGCCTTTAAAGAAAATACAACCAACGAATCTACTAATATATATCAAAACATTGAAAAAATCTCATTTACTATTAAATAGACTTTAAATCACGACGAATGTGTAGAAATAGAAAGTTGGTTTTTGAGAGAGAATAATACTTACAATCGTAAAATAAGGCATTATAATTCAATTTTATCTGTCAGATAGTGGAATGGCATAGTTGTTTTGAATTGCTGTACAGTAGCACAAATTTCCATTGACGAAGTCTGGGAAAGAATTTATTACAGCAGCAATGAAACTATTTAATCTTCAGGAAGGAGTGAATAATATTATTTTACAAAAATTGTGCTGGTACGTAGGTATATAATTTCTATATGTCTATATAGGCTTTGCATTATATACATAGCAACTTATATATCTGATAGCGGTCTATAGTGCGAGATAAGTTACATAGAAGTTGCAGTAGCAGTTAAGAAACTTGATCTGATGTGATGATATACGAGGAGAAGGATGCAAAAGGTAAACGAAAGAGTCAGCAAGAAATGTTTCGTATAGAAAATCATTTATTTCAGTGATGATTATCATGATTTCTCTGTGTCTGTCTGACTGTCTGCATTAGAGTGGAGTCCACTAGTTCAGATGAGGGTGCAGGGTGATGCTTTGCTTTTCTTTGCCTCTATCCTCACACTTAATGATCGTTTGGTGTTATTTAGTTCAGTTAAAACCAGAAGTCGGATTTGATTTCACTATTGCCATCCATTTCAATTCATTGGTTTCGAGTTTTGAAACTGCTACAGTAACCCCGAGCATTAGCTCTCTACGAATTTCCCTTGCTTATGAACAAACTGAATACAAGTTCAGTAAACATCTGTATAGGCCGGTAATATTTTTTGCGTAGCGCGATTAAACATATTTGCTGTGCAGTGTACACACTCAGAGTGAGATAAGGGATCTAATATGCAAAATACGTAATAAATAGACAAGTTGGAAAGTACATTTATGTATATTATGTTCTAGTAACTAGTGGTTAGCTGCAGATTACAATAGGAGAGCAAATTAAAGCAACTCGCATTGACAAAAGTCCCGTTGTGGACATTGTAGGTAGGTAGATAGGTGCAACTACACGTTCTAGATGCAGGATGATGCTCATACTAGTTGTAGGGACTGGCCAGGTAGCCTTTAACAGAACCAACCTATCAATAAGCCAAGAAAACGACTTTTTTGCACTTATACATATCTAATCCTTATGTAATAATCCAGATAATAATGAGAGTTGGTTGGCTGACTAACCTTTACGTCAGGATTAACCTGCTATTCCTCTACCTTCCTTTCTTATACGCTCACAACTACTGAACTGACGATGTCAACTTTTAGGTACTCACTTCATTTACTGTACAGTGGTACACAGTTCCCCTGTACCATACACTGATTACATAGTAGAAAAAGAAAAATCAGAGCAGAATTTAATGCTACAGCACAGGAGAGGAGTAAATGTAGTTGTTACAGACATTAATGACATCCTTCTAATATTTAGTGTATCATATTTAACTCTTAATTTGCCTGTGAGTGATTGTTGAAGTCAATGATAACGGAAAAGAAAACATTTTTTGGGGAATGGACAACTCTCCTCGAAAAAAGAATGAAGAAGTCGAAGGAGAAGAAGCCGCAAGGAAGAAATATCCAAAGAACTCACCCAACTTGACTTAATCCCCATTAGCCAACAACATCAATCCCTATCTCTATATTGTCGAAGGAAGAGATTTTGAGTTTTAGCAGCTGAGCTATATAGTAATTAGTTATTAACCCTGAACTCTGCACAAGAGCTACACTCACTTCTACGGATGTGCAATGATGTGATGGACGTCTGACCATCTTCATCCCGTCAAATAAAGTCAGAGCGAGCCACGCTAACTTTTATCAAAAGAAATTCTCATGCTCTCCTCATTCTTTACGCAGCAAATCAAAAATCTTAACAGATTATTGCTAGGAAAAGTGTAATAAAAGTTAATGCGTTGAGTTACGTTATTAAAGCTTGCGTTCCGCAGAGAGGCAACGCGTTTTTTAATGAACTCCTATCGAAACGTGTAAAGACAATCATGTGTTTTATGACCTGCTGACTAATACTTAATTTCCGCTAGTAATTTGCAATCTCTCAACTGTTGTTTAAAATGCAATGTATATTTTACGGAGCAATCTCTATTTCATACATCCAAGAATTGTAGAAAGGGAGAGAGATTTAAAGAATAAAAAAGGGTTAAATAATTTATCTTGACACGAGTTTATTATCCGCTGCTTTCTTCTGCTGTTGAAAATCTATTGCTACAATCATAGTGTCGTTAAAACATAATAAGGGATCAAATCTCGTAAATAATAAATAAAAAGAACATCTTTGTACATATGTAGTCGGGGACAAGTACAGAGATCCATACGGAAGATAAAAAATCTATAGATAGGCTAGTAGTGTATTGTTTTGGAGGGAAGATGAGTTAAAGGGGTATGAGCGTGTGTTGCGTGCCGAAAGCCCGTCTCGTCAACCGTTCCGTTGGTTTTGTTGACTTGACTTGTATTTATTTTCTTGAGACGCTTCGAGTATTTTTTCAAAAAAGAGATTACTAGTCGCTATATTTTTTGTCGGGTGCTGGCTACGTTGTTTTATTGTTAAGGTTAGCTCAAGCACATCCACCAGGGTTGGATATTGAGTATGGAGAGAGGAGCTTGATGGCTTGCATCTATTTGTTCTTCGGTGGCAGATAATAATATCATGGATTAGGACGGACTATTTGTTTTTCTTTCTTTAGGGTTAAAGTAAATACAGGGATTTAATGGATTCTGTAATGACGAGTATTGCATGTCCTGACATGCTATCCAAGCAAACTCACCAAAAAGTCAGCTCGGAATCAGCCGCATCCTATTACTAACTAACTTCTAATGTAGATATTTTTCTCCTCCAGCACCAGCCATTCCAGTCCAGCCAATTTTATAAAGGAGGATTAGTCTGTAAGATCTTCTTTTGGAAGAAATGTA